>JAPKLW010001036.1:68137-78633 GCA_026898455.1 Plectranthus barbatus | reverse complement strand
GGATTCGCATGGTTTATTTAATTAAAATTTATTCCTGGTATCCTAAGAACGACCCTTGGCAAGAAATTCATAATGGCAACTCGTGTTGTCCATCGTAGACTCAAACCCTACACTAATAATATAGTGATGAAATAAAATTACCGAATCCTATAGGAGTGAAGTAACGAATAAACCCTAAGTACTAAATAGATCATTTTAGGAATATTGGTTAGGAAAATAGAAGACAAAATTTTGTGGTTGAATCCTAAAATTGAAATAAAGCAGTAAAGTGTGAAAGGTTTTAAAATTCGAATATGAGAAACATAGATCCTAAGGCTTTTTACCTATTATGCCATGCATGTAATTATGAATCAATTAATTACCAATTTTCATTCTTCTTCGTAGTGGAACATCGGAAAAATATTATGAATTTCTGTTGAGGACAATTCACAAAGTTGATTAATTAATTTACTCTAGCTTTTCAGTCTCGAGAAAATATAATTAACTCCAATTAGACCTACAGATTTATTCATACAATTGATTTCAGACAAGAAAAACAATTTTTATTATGAAAACCATGTTCCATTGAAATCAATTACCTTTTGAGTCTCTAAATTCCAACTAAATTAATCCTAACTTATGGCTAGTAAATCAAGATCGTAATAAGTCCTAGTTTTCATAAACTACAAATCAGAAAGGCAATTAATTCAATTCAATCATACATAAACATAATATTCAAAACCCTAGAATCTATAGAGAATTTATCTATGCAAAGCCATAATAAAAATTAACATAAAAAGATAAAAGCTAAATAAATCTTGCATAAAGAAAAACTCAAATCCGGAATAATATTGAGTTGTTACCACAATCTCCGAATGTAATCCAAATGTGAAAATAAATTAAAAATACTAAATTGCTGCTATAATATTTTTCTCAAATGAAATCTCAAATCTAACACATTAATTTTCGACTTAGAGACGGCTATTTATAGTTGTCTTGGATGTATCCTGTCAGGCCTAGGAATTAAAATACAAATCTATCTTAAAGCCAAGAAAAATCCGCCAGATTTGGGTCGATGTTGACCGACGTGGCCTCACATCGGTCGAGGTGGAGGTTCGGTTCGACCCTCGCTTCGAGCATTGAAATTCTGTCAACTTCGATCGACGCTCGCTGACGTCGATCGAGGTGAAACCCCTTCATGCCAATCATTCTATGCTCTCGATTTCGATCGATGCAGGTCTGCATTGACCGAAGCCGAGACTTCTTCCTCGGGCATCATTCCTTCCTTAGTCCTTTTTCATCCAAAAAGCTGCAAAACACACCATCACGAGCATCTAATGTGCAATAACCCTATCACGCATGCAAAAGTGAATAAAATGCTCTTAAAATACTAAAATACTAAAGAAACACATTGATAAGTTAGTGAAAATACGAAGTTATCAACTCCCCCAAACTTGAACTATTGATCGTCCTCGATCAATCCATAGATATGAATTCAAATTAAATGCAGATAAGAGCGTGCAATGCCTCACAAGTCTCCTACTCTCCAAATTTCACTCATACACATAAATCACTCAGTCAAGACATCATTCAAATTATCAGATTATTTGAAGAGAAACCTCACCGGAAAGTGTTTGCACACATCACTCAATTGTTTAATAGGGTTTGATTTCTTTCTTTCTCTCCTCTCAATGTTATAGCTCAACTTACCATAAGTTTGACAAGTTTCTCCTCTCTCAGCGTAGCTTTTTAAGGAATCAAATAGGTCTTTGTTTGGTTGTAATGTGGCAGACCTAAAAGGTAGGGTATATTTGGCCAAGTGACTTAAAATTTTCAACAATCCTTAATCCAACCAACCATACTACTTCCACATTCAACTTCTTTCCTCTTTTCTCTCTTTTTATACATATTTTTTTTCTAGGGTCCCCTTCTTTTTTTTTTTTCATATTTTTATGAACTCACACAGCCGTTTCTTTGTTCAACTAACTGTTCATATATATTTTTTTTCTACTCATGGGACCCCTTAGTCATTCTAGCACATGGAATTCAACATTTTTTTTTTCAGTTTCCAACAATGCATTCAATCATTCACATGTTCACATCACTTCCTAATTATCCAAAATTCCTTAAATTCATTACCCATTCTAAACAAGAAAAACAAAATTCAAGGCTCAAAATAGGCTACAAGTGGATATTGAGGGTTAGTGTATGGATAACAAGCTATGAAAGAACGTGCCGATAATCACTTTACCCTATTACTACACTTAATGCAATCCCGAGAGAGAAACTCGTCAAATTCTAGAAGTTTATTGCTAAAACCTTATCCCACATCAAACGAAAAAGCAGGCTCAAAACTCTCACTCAAGGTTCAAATTTGTTCATTTTCACAATCATTCAATTTAAACTTAGTCTATCATGCACAATTTATGCTTCAAAGATCAATTTCTTAAGTAATTAACTCCTATCCTAGGTTGCTCTATCACATAGATAATCAATCAAAATCCATGAAAGATCAAACATGAACCAATCATTCTCATTCAAGGGATAGACAAGTCAATGTAGAGCTGGATATCATCCATCCGCTTGATCATGTGCTACAGCTAGGCATTTACGGACACTCAATGGGCAGTGCTGACTGCCCGCTCCTCCTCGAAGGATGTGTGGATCTCCTCGAAGGATGTGCGCTGCTGATCCATGAATAGCAGCTGCTGCTCCTGAAAAGCCCGCTGCTGCGCAGCCAACTGCTGCCGCTGCTGCTGCATGAATGTCGCAAACTGAGTCCAATCGGGCTGTGATGAACTTGATCCCTCTCCAGAAAAATGACCCAGTCCCTGATCCTTGGGGATGTCCTCTACTGCGCCCTCGGCCTTTCAATGGAGCAGTCACTGCTCCTCCTCCTCGCGCTCTTGCTCAGGAGTCAAGATGCGCTGATCGGCCCTCGATCGGCGACTCCGATGTTTGAGGCAATAGGTAGGCTCACCCCGCCCCCTCGGGTCCTTCATGTGTGCCATGTGGGCCTCGATTGAAATACACCAATTGTCACAGGAATCATAGTCCGTGACATGTGTCAGTGCAGGCTGCGACAGATGGAAAAAGTCCCTGTTCCAAAATTTCCAGAACCATCCGCCAAGTGGCCGACGAGCAAGAGACTGCATCTGGATGTGCTGGTGAACATCCAATCCCATGGGGGGTGGACATTGTAGGGATTTGCCGGTGAACCGAATCACCAAATCCAAATAAACTAGATCATTTTATGGATGTTTAGAGCAATAAACATACGATAATCTTAGCATGCTCCTATGAATTTAATGCAGTGGTTTTAGAGTTTTACCTTAACTCCATCGTCTCAAATTCGATCTTTCGCGTTTGAATATCCACTTTAATTCAACCACTCGATTCGATTAAATTTGCGGAAATAGAAATTTGCAAAACCAATTTCTAGATTAAATCGAATAAAAGAAAAATAGAAAGGAAGAAATCCTGTTCTCCAGATCAGATCTTCAGATCTGTATCCCAATGCTGTTCAGATCTGCTACTGGTGAGGATTCCATAGATTTGTGATATGTAGGCCAGAGTCGAAATTCCTTCTCCTCACTCTACAGTGTGCGCCGCTGATTGCTAAATTATTTAATAGCCACTTAGCAAAGCTAATAATATAGCGGCAAAGAAAAATTATCGATCCCACAGGGAAAGAAGTAACGAAAAACCCTAAGTACTAAAACATTAGTTCACAAAACACTGGTTAGGGAAAAGTCAAATTTTGGGTTGTAATTATTTTGAAATTCTCAATACTTGCGAATTAAATTTAAAATAGAAAACTAAATTGCTTTGGATGAAAACGATTGTGAGAGTACAGATTCCAGGGAAATCTACCTATCAAGTATGACATGGATGAATGAATTGATTATTACCCAATTTAATTCCTCTTCGTAGTGAAACATCAGAAAAGTATTACGAACTTCTTTGTTGGACAATTCGTAAAGTAGATTAATTAATTACCTATCTCCGCTCGGTCTCAAGATAAATTAACTAACTCCAAAGATCTACAGATTTATCCCTACAATCAATCTCCTTCAGTTACGACAAGAAATCAGATCATATTGTGAAAATCTCTTTCGATTGAAAACTATTACAATTACATCTCAAGTAATCAACTAGTTAACCCTAAGATGTGGCCAACAACTCAAGATTATAGAATAAACTCAGATTTCACAAACTACGAAGGGAAAGGAAAAATAATTCAATTAATCAAACATGCATACAATGATAATTCGAAACCTTAGAATCTGAGGAAGAGATTAGTTACACATATTCGGAATAATATTCATCATGGAAGAATAAAACCTGAATTGCATAAAAATCAGAATCCGAAAATAATTCCACAAAACTCTGTCTTCAAACATAAACTTCAAAAACCATGGGAATCTCTAATCAATCTTCAATACTAAAATCTTGTAACTACTCTAATGTATTCCCCCTCTGAAAAACGAATTTACAAGGCTATATATAATAGTGGAGAATGTATCATACAATATCTAGGTGTAGATATGTCTTTATCTTCAAAACAGATACAGAATAGGAATCCCCGAACTCGTGTCGATCGACGCTGGTGAAGTACCCTCATTGATCGACGTGGAATGTCGTCGATCGATGTGGTTGCTGCCTCCGTCGATCTTCTCTTTCTTCCTTCGTCGATCGCTCCTTCTCTAATTTCTTCGTCGATCAATGAGACATCCTCGTCGATCGACGTGGACCTGAAACTGGAAATCCAACTCTTCTCTGTTTTTGACTAAAAACCTGTATGATTCATCCAACACAACATTACGGGTACAAAAGCCAATTCATGCACGAAAACAAGTACAAAAACGATCTGAACGTTACACAATCAGTCAAAGAACAATCAGATAAGTTGGTGAACATCCTAACTTATCAACTCCCCTAAACTTAAACCATTGATCGTCCTCGATCAATTCACATAAAAGAAATCTAATCAAATGCAGATACGAGTGTTCAATGCCTCACAAGCTTCTTTTGCAATCTAAGTATCACTTATTCACATAAATCATGCAATCCAAACAAATTCTCATTGTTAAATCATTGAGAAAGAACCTCACCGGGAAGTGTTTGCACTCATCGCTCAATCAAGAAAAGGGCTTGAAATTCACTCATTCAAAGTTTTAGTTTACCTCACCATAGGTTTGACAAATTTCTCATCTCTCCATTGCTTGTTAGTGTGGTTTTTCAGGGAATCAGAAAGGTCTTGATTAGGTTGTAATGTGGCTTACCTAAGAGGTAGGATATTTTTGGCTAAGTGACTCGAAATATTACATTCAAACACCAAGTCTTTAGCATATCTTGCCCACATGATTTTTTTTCTTCTTAACACACAATCTTGTTCCTTCTCTTTTGTAATTTTCAGGGTTCTAACTTTATTTTGACTTCTGTGAACTATACATATGAAGTTTTTCTTCTCACATTCTCATTTTTTCTCTTCTCTTTTCATTCACGTTCACCAATGTTCATTCATTTTTTTTCTAATTTCTAATTTACCCACAGGAACCCTTATTTTTGCACACAACCTCATATCACAATCCCACATCTTACACCATCCAATAAATCACAATTCCTTGTTCATCAACCCTCCTAATCAAAGAAAGAAAAATTTTCAAGGCTCAAAGGGGTTGCAAGTGAAAATTAAAGGTTAGTGTATGGGAGATGGGCTACGAAAGAACATGCCTAAAATCATTTTCACCCTATTACCACACTTAATGCAACCTCAAGAGAGAAATTCGTCAAATTCTAGGAAGTAAATCTAATAACTTTGTCACTCATCAAACGAAAAGATGGCACAAATTTCTCACAAGGTAGAAATTTTCGTTACTCCTCAATAATTACCCAAATTCCGAACAGTTATCATGCAAAGATTTATACTTCAAAGATCAACTTGTCAAGCAAAATAGCTCCTATCATCGGCTACTCTATCACACAGATTATCATTCTTAACAAGCAAATATCTCGATTATCAATCAACAATTCAATTCCAAGGAAAGACAAGTATTCAATAACAATACCAACATAATCAAAAGTAGTTCCGACTGTCCTATGTTCAAAAGCTCATAAAACAATACTCAAGACTATTTAACTCAGAACAAGTACCACAAATAAAGAGTTCAAAACTTATTCAAAACATAACAAGTATCACAAATCAAGAGTTCAAAAATACTAATTTTGAGTAAAAAGCCTTGCAGAGATGAAGCAAAAGAACGAGGATGGTGATGGTTCAGAAAAAACAAAAACAGGAAAACAACGAAACAACAAAAAAATTAAAATAAGCAGAAAATAAAAACAAACAAACGTTTCCCTTTTCCTATCCTCATCCCCCCAAACTGGTTTCACTCGAAGAAGTGGACAAGTTTGAAAGTTAGATAAGGAAAAAGGAAACGGTACCTCATTCCTCCTCCGGAGGATCCTCCATCTCAACATCGGGGGCAGGCCAAACGGGTAGTCGCCGCCGGCAGTCCTGGCGCTCGTTGTGGCGTCAGAGGTAGACAGAGTCGGGCTCGGTGTTCAGGAGAAGGCGCTGCATCTGCATGTCGAGGGTGTTGAGCCTCGTGGTCACTTGCTGGCGAAAATCCACCTGCCGGGTGTGCTCCTCGGCATGCAAAACAGCCTGCTGCTGCTTGAACTGGTAGATCATCACCAGATCCACCCCTCCGGAAGATGAAGACTCTCCTGCAAAGTGGCTGGACAAATTCCCACCGGTCTGATCGTAAATATGTCCTCCTCCTCCATCGTGCCTCTCATCCTCTGGCTCCTCCTCGTCGGGCCCTTCTGGGGGCGTCTGTGGCGGTCGCTGGTCGGGCTGAGTCAGCGGTCGGTGATGAAGTCTGGAGGTGCTGGGACCTCCATGTGCTCCGACCATGAGCCTCAAGTGGGCGGGTGTGCTCATCAACCAATTATCACGGAAGTGATAATCAGTGACCGAGTGAGGTTCCTCTCTGGAAGTGGGAACCTGTCCCCATTGGACATCTGCAGGGACTAACCCGCATCCCGTGGTGACGGCATCAACATCTTCACCAGGGCCCTTGTGCCGAGTCCTCGGCTGTCATCCTCAAGCGACTCGATTTGTGATAAATCAATGCCCACATACTCCACAATTGGGGTAATCAATCCCCCGCTCCAGATGTTGCCCTTGGAGGCCTTGATCTGATGCCTCCAATGGTCCATGACCAACGCCGTAAAACTGAACTCCTCACCGGTCAAGCATGCAGTAAATGGCGTACAATTACCCCACTCTCACCTTGCTGCTCTCATGCCTGCCGGTGATGGACACTCCCATGCACCTCTGGAGATACCAGAAAACTGGGTTATCGATGGAGGAACCCTTCAGGTTCCCCGAGTCAAACTCCCGCAAGTCCTCTTTAGCATCGGCTGCAATTTGGCTCCAGAAGCGGGGAATGTCAAAACATGGGGGAAGAAAACCGTCTCCCCCTTTTCGGACGCCCCAAATCTCTTCAAGCTTGTCCCTTGGCATCTCGTAGTGCTCATTCAGAAGCTGGAAGGCATTGGTGGTCGGCTCTGACTCTGGCTGGACCTCATAAACATGGAGTGAGGCAAGAAACTCCAGGACAAGCGACGAATAGGTCGGCCACCGTGCTGTCATCCAAGCACTCCAGTCTAATTCCCAGCCGATGCATTGTTTCTGAGCAAGGGTAGAGCGTCTGTCGGACGGCGAATGCATCATCGGAGAGCTTCCAAAAGCGTCACTCATAAGCTCTTATGGCGAAGGTGGGTTGGAAGTCCATAATCAATCTGCAAGGGTAGTGGAAAAAATATGTCGAAGCTCATCAAAACCAATTCACAAAATTCCCAACATTACTACAATTGAAAGGATGCAATTGTCCACAAAATGTATCTACCCATGCAAAATTGATTCGATATTTACGCAATTCACCCTCTATCCTAACATATTACATCATTGATTGAAAGAATTTATCTAAACAAATAGCAGGACAGGAACAACACCCCCCAACAAGAATTATCCCCCAAACTACGATCATCAAATTCAAAGTAATCCAAGCAACCCATCCAAGATAACGAAGTATATCGACTAAAACAACCAACCATATCGAATAATCATCATGGAAAACAACGAAATCGTAAAAAATGTAAAAATGGACACAAGGGTTCCAAGCTCAATTTCTAACAAAAATCATGCTCAAATTCTTCAACATATGAAATAATCGAAGAGGTGAGTGTTAGGATACATACCGTGGGTGGAAGCGTCGGATTTAGAGAGAAAAATTTCGAGTGGGTGTTTGGAGAGAAAAAGAAATCGTGCAAGTATGTTTGTGAGTGAAAGGAATGAGGGTTTTGGGTTTTAAACCCGTCTCTTTCTGGCCTCAGAATTGTTCGTGTCGATCGATGAGGCATTCCCATTGATCGACGAAGACAAAGTTTCTTCATCGATTGATGAAGAATTGCGTCGATCGACGTGGTCAAGACTTCCTCGTGGATCGCTGCCAAGAAGCAGCGATCGACGTGTTCCGATAGAGGACTGGACCCGAAATAACTCGAAAATTTTCTGAAAATGTGAAACTTGACTGACTCCACTCGACTGAATTGGAAATAGTAGAAATAAAGAAAACAGTAAACTGTTGGGTTACCTCCCAACCAGTGCTTGGTTTTATGTCGCTAGCTCGACAATACCTGTGTCTTCAAGGACGGTTCAAGTAGTACTTCTCCACCGCTCTGATTTGAAGTGGGGTGAAGTATGGTTTCAGGTTCTGTCCGTTCACCTTGAAGTTCTTCCCATCTTGGCCAGCTAGTTCAACTACACCGTTCATGAATTGGCAAATCACGGTGTATGGTCCGGCCCACTTTGATTGTAGCTTCCCAGGCATGAATCGAAGATGGGATTTGAAGAGAAGAACCTTGTCACCTGAATGGAAAACAAGTGAGCGAATCCTTTTGTCGTGGAACCTCTTCGCTCGATTCTTGTTGATGACATTGTTCTCATAAGCTTCATCTCGAAAATCTTCTAATTCGTTCAATGCCATGGCTCGCTCCTCTACGGCTATCCTCCAATCTAGGTTTAGTTCTTTCACTTCTCTCCAAGCCTTGTGCTCCATCTCCACCGGCAAGTGATAGGACTTTCCGAAAATCAGCTGGTATGGTGACGTCCCAATTAGTGTTTTGTAGGTGGTGCGGTTTGCCCATAATGCATCATCAAGCACTGCCGCCCAATCCTTTTTTGCTTCACCGTTTTTTCTAGAATTTGTTTGATTTCTCGGTTGGACAGCTCTGTCAGCCCATTCCCTTGTGGATGATATGGAGTGGTGACTCGGTGTTTGACTCCGTATCTAGTGAGAAGGGTAGCAAGCCATTTGTTGGAGAAGTGGGATCCCCCATCGCTGACCAAGGCTCTTGGCGTCCCAAATCGCGTTATCAGCTTCTGTAGGAACTTGATGACTACTTTGGAGTCATTTGTGACTGTTGGAGTAGCCTCGACCCATCGTGACACGTAGTCTACTGCCAGGAGGATGTATGAGAACCCTTGCGATGGTGGAAAGGGTCCCATGAAGTCGATCCCCTAAACGTCAAAGATCTCGACTTCGATGACCGGAGTCTGTGGCATTTCGTTACTCCGTGAGATGTTGCCGGTCCTCTGGCAGCGATCACACCCTGTTATCCACCCACGATAGATCTCATATATGGATGGCCAATAGAACCGGCTGGCAAGAATCTTGAATGCAGTCCGGTTGGCTGAGTGATGGCCACCACTAGGAGATGAGTGGCAGACTTCGAAGATTTGTTGCCACTCGGACTGGGGTACGCAGCGGCGAATGACGCCATCAGTACATCTACGCCATAAGTAGGGGTCCTCCTAATAGTAGAATCTAACGTCATGCATAAACTTCTTCTTTGTATATGGAGAAGAGTCCGGAGGAAGAACACCGCCAACTAAGTAGTTGGCAAAATCTGCATACCAAGGTGTCTTGGATTCGTACATCTCTTTCAATTCCCTAGTGGCGTTGATCTGTTCGTTGGGGAATGTCTCTCGGATTATCATCTGCTGATCATCCCCTTTGACCGGTGGCTCGAGTTTTGATAAGTGGTCGGCAATCAAGTTCTCTCTTCCTTTTCTGTCCTTGACCTCCAAGTCAAACTCTTGTAGTAACAGTATCCACCAGATCAGTCTAGGCTTGGCATCTTTCTTTGCGAACAGGTATCTGATGGTTGCATGGTCGGTGAAGACGGTTGTCTTTGAGCCTATCAGATATGTTCGGAACTTGTCGAAGGCATAGACCACCGCGAGCATATCTTTCTCCATGGTGGTGTAGTTGCATTGGGCTGGATTAATGCTCTTGCTAGCGTACTGAATCACATGGAAGAGTCTCCCTTTCAGTTGACCCAAGACTGCCCCAACAGCGTAGTCACTGGCGTCGCATATCAATGTGAAGGGCTCATCCCAATATGGTGATGTCAGGACTGGTGCAGTTACCAGTGCCTCTTTC
>JAPKLW010001036.1:14859-68127 GCA_026898455.1 Plectranthus barbatus | reverse complement strand
TTTTCAATGGCTATCACTTTGGCCCGGTCCACTTCTAGTACTTCGGCTGATACTCGATGTCCTAACACAATCCCTTCTCGCACCATGAAGTGGCATTTCTCCCAATTGAGGCATAAGTTTGTCTCGGAGCATCTCTCAAGTACAGTAGCCAGATTCTGTAGACAAACATCGAATGAGCTACCAAAAATTGAGAAATCATCCATAAATACCTCCATGACATCTTCGATCAGATCGTGGAAGATTGCTATCATGCATCTCTGGAAGGTAGCCGGTGCATTGCATAATCCAAATGGCATCCGACGGTAGGCGAATACTCCTTATGGACAGGTGAATGCTGTCTTGTGTTGATCTTCAGGTGCCACAGCTATCTGGTTGTACCATGCGTAACCATCGAGAAAACAATAGAAAGGGTAACCGGATAATGTATCAAGCATTTGATCGATGAAGGGTAGGGGAAAGTGATCCTTGCATGTGGCGGTGTTCAAAGCTCGGTAGTCAATGTAGAACTGCCATCCCGTGACTGGTCTTGTCGCAACTTCCTCTACATCATCATTTTCACTATCTGCATCCCCCCTTTCTTGGCTACTACTTGTGTAGGGCTCACCCATTTGCTGTCGGAGATTGGGTAGATCATGCCATGGTCAAGGAGTTTGAGAACCTCCTTCTTTACAACTTCTTGCATGATGGGGTTCAATTGTCACTGTGCTTGTCTCTTCGGTTTGGCCTCTTCTTCAAGGATGATTTTATGCATGCACAGCGTAGGGCTGATTCCCTTTATCTCCCCCAAATTCCATCCGATAGCGGACTTGTATTTCCGCAGAATTCGCAGCAGTTTGTCCAACTCTCCCTGTGTAAGATACGCATAAACAATAACAGGGTAAGTATCATTAGAACCCAGAAATGCGTACCTGAGATGTGCCGGAAGTGTCTTGAGTTCCAGAACTGGTGGATCAGGGCTGGAGCACGGCTGCCTCAGGTCGCCGTCGATCGACGAAGACCCTCCGTTGATCGACGTTGTCTTCGCAGCGGCCTCGATCGATGATGCAGTGGCATCGATCGACGGGAGCTTGTTTTCCTCCCTTGCTGATTTGTTCTGGCTGTATTGATTAGGCAGCGGTTCTCTTTTGATTTCTTTTTCCCGAGTTATTTTCTCAAACACGTCCAGCTCCACGACCAGATCCAAGATTTCCTCGGTTGCCTCGTCCAAATTTGTTGACGAGAAAAGTGAGTGTTGCAAGCAGTTCTCCAGGAAGTCTGGTTCGCTTTTGAGAGAGGTGAATGGAGAAGACATTACCGGGCTGAAGCAGTTGATCATGTGGCATTCTTCTGTGTAGCTTCCATCATTGTGCTTCTGCATTGCCTTGTAGATCGAGAATGTCACCGACTCATTGTTCACTCTGAATGTGAGTTTGCCGTCGCGAATATCGATCAATGCTCCTCCGGTCTTCAGGAATGGTCTTCCAAAGATCAGAGGGATGTTGCGATCCTCTTCCATATCGAGCACCACAAAATTCGATGGGATAATGAAGTCTTTCACCTTCACCAGCACATCTTCCACAATGCCTTTCGGGTAAGCGACTGATCGATTGGCCATCTGAAGTGAGATTGTTGTGGGCTAGATGCTTCCAATCTTCAACCACTTGAAGATTGACAATGGCATCAGGTTGATTGAAGCACCGAAATTGCAGAGGACTTTCCCAAAGGTCTCCCCTTCGATGACGCAGGAGATTGTGAAGGAGCCTGGGTCTTCTCTTTTGATTGGCATCTTCTTTTGGATGATAGCACTGCACTCTTTGAACAGGTTGACCATCTCATGCTCTAAGAAGGGTCGTTTCTGAGAGACCATATCTTTCAGGAACTTGATGTATCCTGACATTTTCTGCAAGGCTTCGACCAATGGAATGTTGATGTGAACCTTCTTCATCGTCTCCAGAAATCGTGCATACCTTTCGTTCATCTTGGTCTTGGCAAACCGCTGCGGATATGGCAGGGGAGGTTTCTTCAGTGGCGGAATGGGAGCTGACATTGATCGACGAGGATCAGCATCGATCGACGTGGCCTTAGGAGCTGCGTCGATTGACGGAGACCCTGCGTCGGTCGACGGGATCTCGTCTGCAACAACTTCTATGTCCTTCTCGGCTTCTCCTTCCTCCCGGGTATTTGTCCCTGCTTGCGTTGGCCCGTCATAGGACTTACCCCCTCTCAGAGTTATGGCGTTCACTTGATTCTTCTGATTCTTGTTCTTGGAGTTGACCTGAGTGTTGCTCGGGAGTTGTCCCGGCTTGTGTTTCGTTCCAAGGGCATCAGCGATCTAGCTGACTTGATTCTCAATGATCTGCACATGCTTCTGCACCTGATCAACCTTGGTGTTCATGCCCGATATTTCTTGTTTGAGTTTGGCTACCGTATCGGTGGAGCCTTCCATGAACTTAGCGAAAATCTCCTCGAGATTTGGCTTCTTCTTCTCCACTATTGCCCCATCCTGTACGGCAAATCCTGGTGGTGGTTGCTCTGCAGCTTGAGGGTTTGCGTAGGAAAATCCAGGGTGATTCCTCGCGTGATTAAAGGTATAGGGCTGGTTATGCTGCTGATTGTGTTGCTGAAATCCTCCTCAGAAATTGTTTTGATAGCTGCCCCTTTGAATGAAGTTTACCTCAAGATTGTCCCCCTCAGTTGGTGCCTGTACCGCCTCGTCTGCTTTCTCTTGCTTTAGAGTCGCGAATTCTTCCTTTAGCTTCTTCAGTTCAATTGCCAGATCTGGTTGTTCGGCGACTTTCTCCACTACTTTCTCGATTACTTTCACAGGCCGAGTTCGGCATGAGGAACACCTTTGAGTGTTGTTAGCTATCTTTTGGAAGAATTCCATGGCTTTCTTTCCGCTCTTCATCATGACGGAGTCACCTAGTGTGGTATCCACCAATTTGACGGTCTTTTCATTGAGCCCTTCATAAAATGCTTCTGCCTGTTCTTCTGGCGGAAAACCATGTCCGGGGCATGATCTCAGCAGCTCTTTGAATCGATCCCACGTCTCACTGAAGCTTTCATCGGGTCGTTGAGCGAACCTGATGATTTCTTTTCTTTGCTGCCTGATGACGTTTGGAGGGAAGAAGTTCTCCAAGAACTCATTCCTTAGTTCAGTCCACGTACTTATGCTCTCCTTGTCCAGTGCAGTGAACCATGATTGTGCCTTATCCCGCAAAGAGAACGCGAACAGACGCATTCGGATGGCACTCTTGCTGACTCCTCCGATTTTGACAGTGTTGCAGAGCATCAGGAATTTATCCAGATGTGCATAAGGATCCTCGACAGATCTTCCTCCGAATTGATTTCGTTGGACCATCTGCACCAGTCCGGTCTTTTGCTCAAAATTATTAGCATTGATGCCAATTCGGAAGTTTGTCTCCCTGAATCGAGGTTTACACCGGTTCTGCATGGCCTCCTCTTCTTCCTCATCGTCATATTCCCCTGGCCGATCCTGGTTGTCATCCTCTTCATTGTCGGGATTGTCATCAAACAGTGGGTTATGGCAGACATCCCTTCCATTCGGATTGTTCCTCTCGAGGTATCTCTCCAGGTTGAACTGTTGGATCTGTTCCCTCATAGCTTGAACTTCTTGGAGAAGCACAGTTTGCTCATTTGCAGTTAGCATTGGTGGTTGCGGTTGAATAACCGGCTGTGGCACGTTGTCTTCCATTGTTTGATTACTTGAACTTCTTGGAGAAGCACACTACCTGTACAGCAAAGGAGGTAGCGAGGTAAAACTGAAAATAACAAGAAACGAACTGGAATTGAAAAATTGAAAAATCAGAAAACACTACGGCATCGATCGACGAGCTATAGCGTCGATCGACGAGATAATGACACACGCATCGATCGATAGAAGGTCATGTCAAATTTTGGGTTGTAATTATTTTGAAATTCTCAATACTTGCGAATTAAATTTAAAACAGAAAACTAAACTGCTTTGGATGAAAATGATTGTGAGAGTACAGATTCCAGGGAAATCTACCTATCAAGTATGACATGGATGAATGAATTGATTATTTCCCAATTTAATTCCTCTTCGTAGTGAAACATCAGAAAAGTATTACGAACTTCTTTGTTGGACAATTCGTAAAGTAGATTAATTAATTACTTATCTCCGCTCGGTCTCAAGATAAATTAACTAACTCCAAAGATCTACAGATTTATCCCTACAACCAATCTCCTTCAGTTACGACAAGAAATCAGATCATATTGTGAAAATCTCTTTCGATTGAAAACTATTACAATTACGTCTCTAGTAATCAACTAGTTAATCCTAAGATGTGGCCAACAACTCAAGATTATGGAATAAACTCAGATTTCACAAACTACGAAGGGAAAGGAAAAATAATTCAATTAATCAAACATGCATACAATGATAATTCCAAACCCTAGAATCTGAGGAAGAGATTAGTTACACATATTCGGAATAATATTCATCATGGAAGAATAAAACCTGAATTGCATAAAAATCGGAATCCGAAAATAATTCCACAGAACTCTGTCTTCAAACATAAACTTCAAAAACCATGGGAATCTCTAATCAATCTTCAATACTAAAATCTTGTAACTACTCTAATGTATTCCCCCTCTGAAAAACGAATTTACAAGGCTATATATAATAGTGAAGAATGTATCATACAATATCTAGGTGTAGATATGTCTTTATCTTCAAAACAGATACAAAATAGGAATCCCCGAACTCGCGTCGATCGACGCTGGTGAAGTACCCTCGTCGATCGACGTGGTTGCTGCCTCTGTCGATCTTCTCTTTCTTCCTTCGTCGATCGACGTGGACCTGAAACTGGAAATCTGACTCTTTTCTGTTTGTGACTAAAAACCTGCATGATTCATCCAACACAACATTATGGGTACAAAAGCCAATTCATGCACGAAAGCAAGTACAAAAATGATCTGAACGTTACACAATCAGTCAAAGAACAATCAGATAAGTTGGTGAAAATCCTAACTTATCAGCCGCCCCATCTCTCTCTAACCCTAGGGTTTCAACTGATTTGAATTATGATGAAGTGGCTAGATGTCTATTTATAGACCTAGGTTTTTAACCTTAATGGGTTTCTTAGAGAGAGATGTCTATTTATAGACCTAGGGTTTTGTAATAAGTATCTTGTCTTGACTACTATATTTACTGGTATATTTGGTATGTATTGGTAGGACTTAACTAAGACTTAAAAGAATCATGATCTTGATGGCTTGACGGAATTTTAAGCTTAATGAAGGTCAAAAAGTGTATACAGATTTGTTTGTCACTTTGAGATGCTATGATGGAGAGTATTACATGTACTTGTATATTTGCATCTTGGCCGATAGCAATTTGTATATGATTGTTTGTGAATGGAATTATGGTTTTCATGGAACTTACGTTCAAATGATTGTTTAAATCCTTTAAATTTTCACTGAGCATGATCTAGAGTTCTGTATACTAGTTATGTGTTAGCGGTAGTGTTGTGCATCTTGCACAGTATATAGATAATATTCTCTTATTTAGTGACAATATGGAGGTATCGTCAGGTCAGATAGTTATCTGAAGAGTTACAAATGTTGGAAGAAAAAGACACTGGGTATATCCTTAGGATCGAAGTCTTGCGTCGGAGTAAGAATAGTATGTTAAGTTTGTTTTAGACGTCCTACATGATTACTGGATAAAAATTAATATTTTTCTACATGGTACACATAGTTGGCAGATATTAGTCTTAGCTGTGGAAAGATATTATACGGTCGATTATATGCGTTGTGGGTTATGACTCGGGTCTCTAGATGGATTAGATCATAATAATGTCTTACTCTAACTATATGATTCACTTTGGGTAATAGAATCAGATTATGACATAGTGCAAAACTGATAAGTTTTGTGGGACTCTACATAGTAGAATATGATTCTAGTATTTCTAGTTAGAATTCAGTAATGGTTATTCATTTACACAAAGTATCACTAGTTAAGTAATACTACTAGTGAAATTATAGATTTGAGAAACCTAGAATTCACAAAGTAATATGACATACAGAGTTCGGTACCAAAATAAAGAGGAGACAAGCTATAGAGTAAAAGTGGAAAAGTTTTTAGTTGCTCGACTTGTAAAAAGCTCACTACAAAAATCGATGATAAATATTCATAGATTTGGATTGTGATTAATGCAAGCCACTTACTAGTTTAATTAACAGCTAATAGCTTTAACACATTGTATGCTTTGAAAAAGCCAATAATGATGCTTTGATTATAAGAGGGAGGTTTTAGGGATTTATATACCGCAACGCATTATGATTGGTATTTCGGTAAATAATTATGTTTTCTGTACTTGGAATCATTAATGTCTTGTATATAATGTTACAATTATCCTGTTTGATTAACAAAATACAACGCGTACAGTGGTATTTTTTATCTCGTTGATTGGGAGATCATACAATGTGTAGTAGATTATAGAAGATCATATGGATCACATTACTTAGGAAGATATAAACAATTATCACAGTTGAGATAATTCTAGGATAAACTGTCAATTTAAGTTGCGACATAATCAGTAATAAGTAGCTTGTCATGGCAACTAGATTTTCTGATACGTTCGGTATGTATTAAATGGACTTAACTAAGTTTGATTCTTTTATCTCACATGAAAGAATCTTGATCTTGATGACTTGACAGAATCTTAAGATAAACGGAGGTCAAGAAGTGTATACAAAATTTTTTATCACTTTGAGGTGCAATGTTGGAGAGTCTTACGTGTACTTGTATATCTGCATCTTGGGTGATAAAAATTTTATATGACATTCCCCGAGTAGCTCAAAAGGTTCATTATGCTAATGTCCTGCAAGCTAATTAAGTTCAAACATAAATGAAAAGGTTGAGTGGTACAACTCAACAATAAAATATGTTAATTGATTTTCGAGTTTGTCAAATCTCACATTAATTAAAGGATGTCTGTAACCTTAAATATGAGGATATACCGAACCTATGGAACACATTTCTCATATTGTGGTAACAAAGGGGTATGTCAATATTGATTCTTTGGTGGCATGAATAAATATTAATTAATTATATTCTGGGTCGAATGTGGAAATTAATTAATTAGGCCTTCTTGATTATTTGCATACTGGTCCTTTGTTTGGCCCATGAAAAGCACTAAGCCCAAAAGAATTGAGAATCCTAATATAAATACCCCTACAACTCTACAGTTCAAATAATAAGTTACAGTTCAAGAACTAAAAGCTGTTGAGAGCAAGAGAGATGGGTTGGCCACAGATAGTAAAAGTAAGAGGAATCTGATTTTTATCTTTGTGCAATTTGGTAGCAGCCCTCACTTGTTGGACCCTACAAGACATCCTGATTAGAGCAATGGATACAGATCAGAAGGCCAGATATCAATGTTCTTCTCTTCCCTTTTCTCATATTGTTCTATTTTAATTATCAACTAAAATAACAAATTTCATCTTTATTCTGCAGGAATAAATTTGGAGCGCAAGGATTCAAAGGCTTTCATCCTTACGCACAGATATGCAGACTCCAGGGAGGAGAGGTAATTCAATAAAATTTGTGCATGGAAATTTAAGTTATTAAATGGGAGCATTCTAGGTTATAATTTATATATGTCAATTACTTAGATATCCATAGAGGCTATTAGGATTAATTAAACTATGTGAACTCTGGTTTTTGGTATAATTCCTTGAGCTTGGACCACTTTGGGATTAATTTCCCTTTTAGTAATTTAGGAACTTTTCAGCACTGATATCAAAACTTGCGGGGGCTTTTGGTGCAAGCTTACACTATTGGTCAGACGGGAGATTAGATTTGAATCAATTTGAACCCCTCACTCCTTGACCGTTGACTTATGTCTGTTATATTTTTGTGCAATATTTCATTAGACGCATCATGTGTCTATAAATGCAGCCATCATATCATTTTTTAATTTTATCTTCTCTCTTCTCGTGCTTTTGGATTCCCGGAGTTTGTTCCTCCATTGATTTCATATCAATTTTGGTTGCTTTCTCATCTTAATTAGTGTTCAAAACCCTCTCTTCCATTGCTTCTTCTAGTTCTCCCCATCTCATAATCCGTGCAGAGACTCTAGGTGCTTCGTGGGGGCAGAATGCAAGTAAGGTTGGTTCTGATAGATTTAAGGGTATTGAGATGATATGGTGGTGGACGATGACATCTTATAGGGTTCCAGAAAATGCGGAGATGAGTATCTTCCCACCTAGTATGTATGCTACCTTTTGTATACTTCGAGTGAGAAAGTAGGTGGGTTTTTTGTTATATCCATTTTCATCGATATCCTACCTTTATATGAAATTTTCTAGTTTCAACTTCTCCTCTTGGCCTGGTTGGCTTTGGTTAACACCCTTTTCATTTTTATTGATTTGGGTTTCGGCACGCCTTCTCCAGGGAGTGGGTGTTATTTATAGTCTTGTAGAAAAGAAGGGAGAATGTATCACTTACGGTTTGCATTGATGCCGTGGGTGGAGTCCGCGCCAACAATGACGTGGTCAACCCTAAAGGTTAGTTGATTGTTCATTCAGATCGGGCTCTTAAAGACTTTAGGGGGCCTTCTCAGGTTCTTGATAGTGTTCTCGATTCTCCACCTAAAGAGCCAAATACCTTAATTCATGTCATTGTAAAGGGGCTTATCCTATGCATAATAGGGTACCTTGGTGGCCCACATGCAGATCTTGTTTGGGTTCCTCCCTTCCCCTTACGATTATCCTTTCTTGAAGGAGATCATGTTTTTCTAGAGGAAGTTCGCTAAGATAGATTACTTCTGTCGCCTCGTGCTCTTATTGAGTTTGCTGACACTTTCTTTTTGCTAGTTTTAGTTGAACTTATAGTTTCATTCCTTGTCAATTCAAGCAGTCGTACGCCTTGTAACTGCTTCCACCAAGGTCCATGATGTGGTGATTGTATCTAGCCAGTTTAATAGGTGGATTCCTGAATCTAATGAGAAGATCACCAAACTATAATGCTAAGTTAGTGATAATCTGCTCATTGCTCCAAGTTTCGGGCCAGTTGGCATCTTGTGAAGAGGTATTAAAGGAAGTTAAGGGTATTGTGACCCACAAAGCTAAAGAGCTTTTTCAGAAGCCTGAGGAGCTTGTGTTCAAGGATGAAGAGCTAGCAAGGATAAAGATGTTGCTCAAGACCAAGAGGTCTCCCCTAGATCAAGCGAGGAGGCTAATAAATAGGTGAGAGTTGCGGAGAAAGACCTCACCTTCGATTGTGTCGAGGAAAGCCTTGATTAGGAAGTTGTAGCAAACTGAACTTACTATAGAAGGCTCGGTGTGGCCAACACGGATACCATCATTAGGCGGCTCCTCAAGGATTACAAGGAGCATTACCCCTCCACCGACTTCTCTCTCTTAAAGATTGCCTAGTCTAGTAGGGATGGTGTCGAACAAAAACTCAACTAGAGCTCTGTGGGCTCCTAACTAATCGATTCCCTTCTATTAATCTGTAATAATCATAGGCTAGATGAGTTTTGGATATTCAAACATTTACTTTTTCACCATACAAACATTTGTTTTTAACGTGTTAGCTACAACACTGCATGGGTCAATACGCACAGCGCCTAGTATCCATCGTTTGCAGCTAGGACTTCTTTTAGCTTTAATTTTGTGTTCTTAGAATGCTTTTCTACTTCACCAATTTAGGCTGATCATACCCCAATTCTTATTTTGATGGATGTGATGATATATTTGTTGCGTGTCAGTAAATTTTTGACTTTTTAGGGTTCCAGCTTTTCGAAATCCGCTATTTAGGATGGATAATTAAATGTTTGTTAATGCCTATACATTGGTGGTAGTGCAGATGTTAGGGCATTAATTTTCCCTTTACCATGAAGTGTAACCTTTTTATCTTCTTCTCACTATAGGTAAGTTCAGGTATGTACAAGTACTATCGGAGCATTGGCAATAAGGTGAAGTAGTGGGTATGCTCGCACGAAAACTCTTTAAACTGAAGGAGCAGTTTGAAGAGTTTAGGGGTGAGGTAGGTCATTGGTCCTCTAGGAGTTTTTTAATGTGGATTCTGGGTCGGGGTTGGCCAGTGCTAGGGTCCGTATTATACAGCTTGAGTTCGACCTTCAGGAGAGGGAGGGAGAGCGGAATGAGCTACTCACCGGTTTATTCCGGATGGTTGAGGATCACAACGACACAATGAAAAGATTGTAGGAATTAATGTTGCAAACCGAATCATAGATCCATTACCCCGGACCGGTCTTGGATATCAAAATAATTTTCATTCAATAGAAACTCTATGCATGCTCTTATGAATTTAAATGCAATGGTTTTAGGATTACCTTAACTTTGTAGCGTCTGAATCCAAGCCGCGTTGAATCAGAACCTGATTCTGACACGTGAATCAATTTGATCTGTGGAAAGAGAATTAAATAACCACAATTTAATTCAAAACCAAATTCAAAGATGAAGGATTAGAAATCCTCTTGATCCTCCATATTAGGTCTTCAGATCTGTATCCCTTTGCATGTCCACTCCAACTACTGGTGAGGATTCCGCTGGATTGCACTGCACTGGACTAAGTAAAATATCTTCTCCTTCCACAGAGCAGTTGGCGCCGCCCCTCTCGCTCTCACTCTAGGGTTTCTGTGTTTTTCAACTTAACAAAAACTAAAGAGAGAATTGGCTATTTATATATCTAGGGTAAAATCCATGACAGGCTCCCTTAAACAATTATATTGGGCCAGATCTGGGACCTAATGCAAATAATAAAGTGGGCATATGAATTAATTAATTCCCATGTCCACAACCCTGGACATAAATTAATTAATATTAATTCTTTCCACCAGAGAATTAATAGAGACCTACCGTTTATTACCTTGTTATGAGGAATGGGATGCATCGACTTAGTGAAATCCCTTATTTAAGGTTACCAGACATTTGTTAATTAATTAGAGCTTCTGACATGTTTCACATAATAAAATAACATCTTATTATTATGAGTAGTAACACTTAAACATTGTTATTTGTACTTGACCTTAATCAGCCTGTAGGATTTCAACACGATTTGGCATACACACTAGGCCTATACCGCATGACTCTTGTAACCTTTGTTACTTTAATTTAAATCAATCTTGGAATACCACTGAGAAACACAAGTACCCAAGCTACACTCGTAGACGTTTACACACAAATGGTCACACTATTCAAATGATTTAAATTATTTGTTTATAAATCCCAACAACAACAACCCATGAACCTCTAGGAACTAGAAAACTACACTGATGTTTACTAAGATGAGAGGCCCACTTACAGTCTAGGACCGCTTTGTGGTGGTCTATTGATTTCATTTAAAAATCTTACTTAGTATTTTTAATCAAAAGGTTTCAATTGCGCATATATAATTTTAATGCTACAATAAATTATGTTTTTCCAGATTTCAACATAGTTAAAACATGTTACCAAAATCCAAAACATATTTCACAACATGAAAATAAGTACATAAGCATGCTTCAAAATCAGTAAATAATAAAGTAGTAAAACATACTTTCCTATTATCTACAACATGCTTATAGCACAATTAATAAATCACACATCATACGAGAATAATTATAACAATAAAAATTATCCTCATGGCCCCAAAAACTAAATCCTATTATATTACATTGAAAAAGAGATAACAAGTCTTCAAAATGGGTCTCAGAATCATCAATTAAATGAAAAATGCGTTAGGGTACTGCAGTCATGCAAAGTCAATCGTATTGCCTCAAGTCAACCGATATTTATGGTCAATATGAGCTATGTCGACCCTGTCGGCCGATATGCACCTGCTACATAAAATGATAGTTTTGCAGCAATAGGATTGCATGTGGCAACCCATCATGCCACTGCCTCAACCTGCCTCCACGCAATCGCCGGCTGCCAACCGCTGGGCATGGAAGCCCCTCGCACGGCTCACCTCCCTCCATCGCCAGCACCGGTGATTCATGTTAAAATTTCCACCGGTGCAACGTGCAAGGTGAACACGTGCAGCAGCTGCATGAGAAGCCCTGCGTCCTACTGGCTTTCATAATGTTTCTACCAGTGCTCTCGCCGTCTTCTCTGACGTACAACCACTAGGCATTGGTCTCCCATCATTCCTATTCCTTTGGTAACCATTTCCATTGCCGAAGATGGTCAAATCCCACTCAAATCGGCGAGCAAAAAGTGATTCGGGAGAGCAGTTCGTGATATGCCCTACGACTGAAGGGATTTCGTTGTCGTAAATTGAATCACTTAATCCATCTAAGCTCATGCCGATAATTAGATATCAAAATAAATTACTATGCTTATGATTAATCCTAACTTGCTCATATTGAATATGCATAAGAAGGTTTAAGCGGAATACTTAGATTGCAGAAACTAAAGAACGCAATGCGCAAAGATTTGATCATTGATCAGCTTTCTTGAGCTACAACATTTAATCCTACAAGATGAAGGAATTAAATTTATGAAATCAATAAGATTAATTTCAAAATTGAGGAGAGAGAAGAAGAAAAGGATCCTCCAGATCTGATCTTCTGATCTGTATCCTAGCTCCGATCTGAAAATCTGGTGAATATTCCCTCCGGATTTCGAGCCTATCGATAAGTAGGATTTCCTCCTCGTCCTCAAATCTTCAATCGCCAATTACAGCTCCTAAATCCTGGTTTGCTGCTTAGAAACTTATGATCTTGTGGTGTATTGTGATCTGAGAACCTGAGGGCTATTTATAGAAAAAATCTAATTAAAAATGGGATTGAGCTTTCATGGGGCAGACCAGAACCATAATGTAAATAGAAAATAAAGCCTATCAAATTAATTAATTCCCATATTCAACCTGGAATATAATTAATTAATTAAAATTGATTCATGCCACCAGAGAATCATATTGTCCTACCTATTTGCAAGCAGGTTATGAGGAATGGGTTGCATATGCTTGGTTTATCCTCACATTTAAGGTTATAGACATTCATTAATTAATTTAAGCTCTAACAAGCCATTAAATTAATCAACATCTTATATTCGTGAGTCAATACACTCAACCATTTTCACTTATGCTTGAACTTAATCAACCTGCAAAACTTTAGCATAACGAACCTTTTGAGATACTAGGGGAATGCCACCATCCTATAGTGGACATGGTTACCTAGTTCTAGTACCAGACAGTCATACACAAATTGCTACCACCCAAGATACAAATATAGAAGCTCGACTCGAACCTTTCACTGTATCTCAAAGTGACTCAAATGTGTATACTTCTGTACCTTCATCTAGGCTTAGGATTCCATCAAGCCATCAAGATCCAGATTCGTTTAATGTCAGATAAAGGAATCAATCTTAACTTAGGTCCTATGAATATGTACCTCACGCACCAGCATACCAAGCAACCAAGATAAGTTGTTTATTAGCGCGTATGGTGCAACCTATACTGAAAGTCAATCCGTGGACTGTCTCAACTGTGATAACTATTTATATCTCTCTAAGTCAAGCGATCTATACAATCTTCCATGATCTACTACACACCATATGATCTCCCTATCGATGAGACATTTGCAAAACATGTTTGTTAATTCGGACAGGAGATGAACATACAACATTCATGATAACTAGTATATATTAACCCATAAACCTTGTACCTAATATACCAATCATAACTGTTTCAGTATATAATATCATCAATCTCCTACTTATACTCAAAGCATTATACAGGATCTTTCCAGAGTATAACATGTCTAAACTAATCTAGCTATTATGTCTACATCTCACATGGTTGGTTGCGCCTTCGGCCCAAGGTTACGTACATGCATCTCGTAGACCTTATGAGGCAGAGCTTTTGTAAATGGATCTGCTAGATTATCCTTTGTATCAATCTTCTCTATCACCACATCACCCCTTCCTATGATTTCTCGTATGATATGGTACTTCCTTTCAATGTGTTTTGTTACTCCGTGAGTTTGTGATTCCTTTGAGTTCGCCATATCACCAAAGTTATCACAAAATGTTAGGATAGTCTTGAGCAACTTAGGAATCACGTCCAACTCCAGAAGGAAGTTTCAAAACCATACAGCTTCTTTTAAAGCTGCCACATATTCTGCTTCCATGGTGGAGTCAGCTATGCACTTCTGTTTTGCACTCCTCCATGATATGGCCCCACCTCCCAATGTAAACACATAGCCAGAGGTGGACTTCTTTTTGTCCCGGTGTGCCTGGAAATCTAAATCCGTATAACCCATAGGGCACAACTCCTCACACTGATAGATGGTATAATAGTCTCTAGTCCTTTTCAAGTATTTAAATATGTGCTTTACCGCGGTCCAATGCACCTGTCCAGGGTTAGACTAATATCTTGCAACCATGCCTACAACAAAGTAGATATCTGGCCTCGTACATAGCATTGCATACATGAGACTTCCCATGGCGATGCATAAGGCATCTTGCTCATCTCATCTTTATTTTTTTATGTCTCCGGACACTGATCCTTAGAAAGATGTACACCATGCCTGAAAGGTAACAAACCCTTTTTGGCAGTTTGCATGCTGAAACGGGGAATCACAGTATCTACATATGAAGATTGAGACAATGCTAATAAAGGGGCGAGTCAACATTGTTACTGTGGTGAAGGTTAAAACAATGTTTTATTAATTAATTATGTTCTGGGTTGAACAAGGAAGGATTAATTAATAAAGACGGGCCACTTTATTATTTGCATCTGGTCCCTGGTCTGGCCCATGAACTGCTCAAGCCCATTAGGGTTAGGGTTTCTCAAAACCCTAACACAATATATATGCCTTCTCTCTATAAAATCAAGTGAGATTTTTCAGTATAGTAAGAAAATAGAGAGAGAACGGCGGCGGCGATCTGTAGGGAGAAACTGATCGATTTCTCCAAATCTTGGATTCAACTTGGTAGATAATCCTCACCATATTTCCAAGGAGCAAGGGAACAGATCAGAAGATTAGATCTGTAGGAACAACTGTTCATCGCCAGCATTCAGATTTAGATCCAGATCTATTTCATCGTTATTGGCTCCGATCTAGATCTGTAGATCAAATGGTGAAATCAGGTATTCTCTAAATCCATCCTCTGCAATTAATATTGTAGGAGCATGCATAGGATCGCATGGTTTATTTAATTGAAATTTGTTCCTGGTACCCTAAGAACGAACCTTGGCAAGAATTTAATTAATGACAACTCGTGTTGTCCATCGTAGACTCAAACCCTACAATTGGTATCAGAGCCAGGTTGATGTTTTTAGGCTCTATCTTGGATAAATTAAAATTAAATAAATATGTATGTTCATTGATGGATTTAAATTGTCGTGGATGTTTTTGTTCTCGTGGCCTTCTCGTTTTTGGATCTGTTTTTCACCACAAGAAAATCCATGGTTAGATTTAATAGGGAAAATCATGTAATAGATTTAGATCTGTTCTTTGTATTTTCTTTTTATTCAAATCTGTAAAAATCTGAGAATTTTGATCCGGAAGAAGAACGAGAACACAGAACGAAGAACAAGGTTGGCGACATGCATTAGGGTTTAACCCTTCTTCCCCAGATCTCACCGGCGGCGGCAACCTCGACGACGGTTAGGCGGCGCCGGTGGGGTCTCCTCCCTGCGGCTGGGTCACGCCCAGTTCAACTACTGCTGTTGTCAGTCTAGCGACTGTGCGCAGTGGCCCAGGTAATGGCGGCTAGGGTTCCGCCATGGGAGGGCAGCGTGCGGTGGTGGTTGCGGCATCAGGCGATTGTGTGAGAGTGGCGGCGGTGTGTGGTGAACTACACTTGCGCGTGGCTGGGCCGCGCTTCCACCGCTGCTCGCCGCTGCCCTTCATTCGCGTGGCCAGCGGAGGAGTGCCGGGCAGGCCATGCAACCCTCGCGCGCGATGTTGCAGACGACAGGCTGGCGTGCGTGGATGCGAGCGACGATGGTGGTAGCGCACAGAGGCGAGAGCCGCGCCAGGACGTCGCTGCGGAGGGTGCGAACGACGGTAGCAGTGGCCGCACGGCTGTGCGCGGCGTGCTGCTGCGTCTGCGCTGCTTCCTCTTGGGTGTCTAAGTCGCCAGAAATAGCGACGGCGGGAGGTGCGACCGACTGGGCCGGCGGGGGCTGAGCAGGTGACGAGTTCTTGCGATGGGCCAGCTATAGGCGGTGGCCGGAAACGGTGCCGGTGGCTGGGGCTGCTAGGGTGGCGGCTGGTGCAAGGGAAACAAGGGTTTCCAAACCCTAGGTTTCTAATCCCGGGCCGTGGCTTAGGCCCGTCAGCCCGGAGGCGGCTCGCAGTTCTGAAAAATTAGGGTTTGGCTGCTGTTTGGGCCAGAAACCCTAATTTGAAGCCTAGATGCTGTTATATTAGTTCAAATCAGATTTCAAGTTCAACGGAGACCCAGTTTGAAGATCTGTACTGAAAAATAAATCTTGTAATTGTTAGATTTAATTTATTCCCATGTAATCGCATCTGAGGGGCCACGAGAATTTATTTGTTTATTTATTTATTCTCGTATTGATGTGATTTATTATGTGCGGACTAGTAAATAATAGGAAAACATGTTTACTTGCTTTAATTATTTACTGTTTAAGCATGTTGTAATTTTAAATTATCAAGCATGCTTTATGTGATTTATTTTATGTTTTAAATTGTGTCTATAAATTCCGGAATCATATTAATTTATGATGGAATTTTAGATATGACATAATTTATGGCAACATAAAATAATGTGTGCCCATGAAACCTTTAGAATTTAAAAATACTAGGCTGGATTTTGATTATTTTTCAAACTAAAATCATTAGACCTCCACAAATACGACCTCTCATTAGAAGTAAGGCATTTCGAAGCGTAAACGTCTGCTGAAGCAGCTTGCGTTAGAAATAAATTACAAGTTCTAATGCGATGAGGTTTCTAAATAAAACATTTAGTTTAAGATGAGAAGTGGGAGCCTCTAAGCAAACGTCTACTGAAGCGGCATGCATTGAGACAACTTTCACTGGTCTCTAAGATTAAACTAAATGAGATAACAAAGGATGTTAAGAGCAGGACGCATGGGTCGAGTACGTATGTCGAATCGCTTTTTAATATCCGGAGTTAGGCTTGTGGTTACTTTGGCTTAGATGTTGCCTGGAGTATAACTCATGAATGATGTCCCTGCTCCGGATAGGTGAACATGGTCTTAAGATCTCCAATATTAATTTCTTTTGCTTAAGATACCTGACATGTTAAGAAATTAAAGGATCATTTTGGTCTGGTTGAGCGCTTGCTGTAAACGTCTGCTGAAGCAGCTTGCAGTAAATTAGCTTGGGCAATTGGAGGAAGCAAATTGCATTGTTTTATCTGAAGGTTCTATGCATATTTGTTTCAATTGTTCGCAGTATGTGCTTACTTTAATTCGCTTATTTGTTTTCAGATATGTCTATGAATAATGTCATTAATATCCTCGCTCAAAATCCTCTCAATGGTCCGAATTCCCTTAAATGGAAACGTAATTTGGATTATATCCTTGTTGCGGAAAAACACAAGTTTGTCCTTTCTGATCCTTGTCCGCCAGTCCCAGCTGCTGACGCTACTGTCGAGCGGCAGTAGTCTTACGATAAGTGGATCAAGTCTAATAATGTAGTGAAATGCTACATGATGACCACTATGAGTAAGGTACTGCAGCTGCAGCATCAGCATTATGATAAGGCCTGTGAGATTATGGATAATCTAGCAGCGACTTATGGGGAGACGGACATAACTGTCAAATTCAATCTCATGAGGGAGATTGTGAGTAAGAAAATGTCTGAAGGTAGTTCAGTGTGAGAGCACGTGGTTGCGATGACTCACCTCATGGATGAACTAATGTTGCATGGTGGTGGTATTGACGCGGAAGCCCAAGTCGATATCATACTAAAATCTCTTCCCAAGTCCTTTGAAAACTTCAGGTTGAATGCTGTGATGAACAAGAAGGAGTATACTCTTAATGGGTTACTCAGTGACTTGATGGCAGCACAGTCCCTGATGGAACCCGAGAAATTAGTTTTGGTTTCTTCCGGTAGCCGGTCTGCTGCTCCTAAACGAGCAAAACCTAATAGAACGGCTAGGAATAAGAACAAGAAAACTGCAAGTGGGAACTGTGGAGTTTATGCTCCAAAGAAAAAGATTGGGAAAGTTAAAGGAAAGGGTAAGTGTTACCGCTGTGGCAAGATAGAACACTGGAAAGCAAATTTTCCAGGTGTTAACACCAATGGACAAGGTACGTCATCATTTTCATGTTTAGTATCAGTTTTCTACTCCTTGTGAGTAGTGGTTCCTGTGAGTACTAATCATGTTTTGCCTGCATTATGCAGGGAATCAAGCTGATGATGCTTGAGGATGACGGGATTACCAACTCCAAGGAAGATGTTAGAGATCGTTCTCAAGCTGTTGGAGTTATTTGCTTTAAGTTTATGTTAAAACTCTGTTTTAATTCAAGTTCCAGAAGAGATATTGTTTTGTTTTGAGAAACATATTTTTCATCTATTGTTATAGATTATCAGTTATTCGATAGAGTTTTCTATCATGAATGAATAACAGTGTTTTCTATTATGGATGATGGTCTCTTCATTAATTGATCACATAAACTATCAGTGTACTAACGTATAATTTAAAGAATCTCTATAGAGATAGGTTACATCAGTCTAAGTAGTTTTAAGTAATTCATGGAATTATAGATCCAATCTAGGTATTTCTGACAATGGTACTTATGACAACTACTTAGAGGTATAAGATGGTAACCAGGCCTTTTAATAGGCGATTGTATCTCTATAAGTTATTTTGTATTTGCTCTGGTTTGCTGGTTTGAGTCTACTTCCGTAGTTGCCTTAACAAGCATTGATACTGTAATCATTTAAGATTTGGATATGTTTATCTAGTTCACTACCAGTCTTAGTCTCTTACTTTAATCAAGAGCGTTCAAGACTAAGGTAGAGAATAAGTTAAACAAGACTGTAAAAACATTATGGTTCATTCATAATGGTATATCTTATGTGATGGGGTTTTACAGTATCTGGCAGAGCAAAAGGATTGCATCCCAGTTAAACTACACCTATTATCCCTCGATTGGGATAGTGTAGGTAAAACGAAATAAGTTTCTTTAAAAGATTATAAGTTATGCCAGCTTTGTCAAATTTTCATTTTGGGAACAACGCAAAAAGCAGTTGTATGTTTACTTAATCTAGTGTCTTCTAAATCAGTTCCAAATACCCTAGCAGACCTTGACTCTGTCAAAAGGGCAATGATGGGTAATTCAGCTGTTAAGCTGATATAGGAAACTGATTGGTTGGAAGAAAGGTTTAAGCTAGTACTGCTTTGTGGGCTATTCCATGTAAACGAAAAAGATGGTTGCTTTGTGTATCCTAGATGCATGCATGTTGTATGGCATGAAACCATGAATCCAAATGTGAGTTTGTTCTCTAATGTCTTAGAGAAGACAATTCAAATCCATCAGGAAATACCCCGTGGCATATTGAGCATACCATGGAAGGTATGGTACCAATTGCACGGTCACCCGTGCAAGGTGATAAACCAAAAATTAAATGCACCATTAACTGACAACGTAAAAGGAGCATCGTTGTAGTGGGAGGTTGCCTTAACAGGCTCAATGGTACTAGTTCGTGGAAACAGTTTCTGGACTTGTTCCCAACTCAACGAACAACATCGTACTTATCCCTTAAAGCGCAATGAAGCTGTTAAGACAAAAGATGCATTATAATGACGTCAAGTCATGGATTCAGAAATGAATCAGTAAAGGTTATGGTTGTGTATCAGGATCAGTGATTGCCAAATAGCTTACCAGCTATAGGCAACTGATTGATACACAAGAAAAAAGCTCGAATGGTAACCTAGTATATTCGAATGACTAGGTTAGTGAGTAATGTATGTTTCACAACAAGACCTTCTCACTGGTTGCAACTATTAAACCCATTCGAATTCTTTTAACCATAACAACACATATGAATCTAACTATCTGGAAGATAGATGATGTCATCCGTATTTTATGAACGGGTACCTTGATAGAAGGTGATGGCATCTATGTGCAACAACCAGATAAGTTATGTGCAGTAAAGTGAAAAGCATCATGTCTGGAAGCCAAGGTAGTTCTAGTATGAACTTAAAAGAGCTTCAAGGTCATGTAACAGACATTTCGATATTGTCTATCGAGAATGATAGTTTCATGTACCAGTTATATGTCAGCGGAAGCCTGGTTTTCCTTGCACATTATGTAGATGGTATTTTCACATTTGGAAACGGTGTGGGGATATTGTCATGCATAAAGGATGGTTATCCGAACAGTTTTAGAAGTAGGACTTATGAGATCTTGGAACATCTTTTGAATTAAAGTCTTGTGTGGTCACAAGAAAAGGATGTTCAGGTATCTCAAGTCGCTTAAATTGATTCTGTGGTGTGTCGTTCATAGCAAGAAAGATTGTTGTCTCTCTATATTGTAAATGAACGAAGGTAGATATCTGTAATGCTATAAGCATGTTAAACAGATATCAGTTCAACTCTGGACAGGCACATTGGTTAATGAATGAGCCTTGTGAGTTGAATGACATCGGATATCCAGGAGGATCATAAGGAAAGGAAATCGACCTCTAACTATGTGTTGGCCTTGGAGGAGGAGTTATAGGAATCCAACACAAAAGTGTGTTGCGGATTCTGGTATGAAGGCTGAGTTTCTGACAGCTTCATTAGCTTCACAAGAAGAAGTATGACTCTGGTGTTATCCTCTAGAGGTATGTGTTCTGAGTTTGCCTAATAAAATCACATAAAATCTCAAGGGAACCCAAGACTCACAAGGTGGTGAAACACATAGGATGTGTGGTATCACATCGTACGAGAAATCGTGACAAGAGGTGACATGAATGCAGTGGGAGTGATTGACAGTATAGACACACTTAATACTTTGATAAAGCAATGGTATTATGCTTTAAGTATAAGTGGGAGATTGTTGGGATTGTATACTCAAAGCATATATGATTAAGTGTTTTGTACACTGGTCTTTATATATGTGTTGCCACAACAATGCTCGCTGTGTAATGAAACAAACATACGACGAACCATAATATCCTATTTTCTTGCCTATAGAGATGACCATATGGTGTGTAGGAGATCACAGAGGATCATATGAATCGTTTGACCTAGCGAGATATAAACTGTATCACAGCTGAGACAGTCCCTGGATAGGCTGTCGGTCTAAGCTGTGGCACATTGGTTCATAAGTGGGCTTATCCTAGCTACTTGATGTGTCGGTACATGGTTATGTATTGATGGGATCAACAGTGGGATGTGCCATTCTCATTCACATATGAATGAGCCAGATCCCTAACATAGTTCCTATGATCTTAAACCTAACTGAAGGATAAGGGGCACACACAAGTTGACCACACTTTGATTTACCATGGTGGCGAGTCTTACATGTACTCTTATACCCGTATTTTGGGTGTTGGCAATTTGTGTGTGGCCTGCTTAGTCTGGATGTTTAGGTAAGCATATCCGTTTCAGGATGGTGACATTCCCTGAGGAGCTCACAAGGTTCATTATGCTAAACCCTGCAGGTTGAATTATTTAATTTAGGCATAAGTGAAAAGAAGTGAATGGTATTACTCAGGAAATAAGAGATTAATTAATTATGGCTGATTGTCATAAGCTACATTAATTAATGAATGTCTAATACCTTAAATATGTGGATCATGTTAGTTTGGTGCAACCCGTTCCTAATAACGTGGTAATAAAAGGGCGAGTCAGCATTGTTACCGTGGTGAAGGTTAAAACAATGTTTTATTAATTAATTATGTTCTGGGTTGAACAAGGAAGGATTAATTAATAAAGACGGGCCACTTTATTATTTGCTTCTGGTCCCTGGTCTGGCCCATGAACTGCTCGAGCCCATTAGGGTTAGGGTTTCTAAAAACCCTAACACTATATATATGCCTTCTCTCTATCAAATCAAGTGAGATTTTTCAGTATAGTAAGAAAATAGAGAGAGAACGGCGGTGGCGATCTGTATGGAGAAACTAATCGATTTCTCCAGATCTCGGATTCGACTTGGTAGATAATCCTCACCAGATTTCCAAGAAGCAAGGGAACAAATCAGAAGATCAGATCTGTAGAAATAACTGTTCATCGCCAGCATTCAGATTCAGATCCAGATCTATTTCATCGTTATTGTCTCCAATCTAGATCTGTAGATCAAATGGTGAAATCAGGTATTCTCTAAATCCATCATCTGCAATTTATATTGTAGGAGCATGCATAGGATCGCATGGTTTATTTAATTGAAATTTGTTCCTGGTACCCTAAGAACGATCCTTGGCAAGAATGTAATTAATGGCAACTCGTGTTGTCCATCGTAGACTCAAACCCTACATGAAGGGTAATAGTCCTTTCTTGGCAGTTTTCATGCTGAAACGGGCAATCACAATATCCACATATGACGCTATAGACAAGGTCAGCATCATTTTCTTGCGCTCCCGCAATACTTTTACCCCTAGGATGTATCCTGCCTCCCTAAGGTCATTCATACGAAGTTGTTCGGATAACCACCCCTTTATGCCCGACAATACTTCCACATTATCGCCAATTAGGATAATATCATCTACACCACGCTTTTGCTGACAAATACATGGTACACAAAACTCTCATTTGAACACTGTGAAAATCCATTGGATTTAATCACTTCATCAAAACGTAGATTCCATGACCATGAAGCTTGCTTAAGTCCATACAAAAACTTCTTAATATTCCAGACAAAATGTTCTTCGCCCTTCTGCACATAACCTTCTGGCTGTTGCAAATAGATGTACTGACCTTCTTCAAGGTACCCGTTAAGAAATGCGGTTTTGACATCCATCTGCCAGATCTCTAGGTCCATATGTGCTGCTATGGCTAGGAGTGTACGAATGGACTTAAGCATGGCTACCGGTGAGAAGGTCTCGTCATAGTGTACACCTTCTTTCAGACTATAACCCTTTGCAACAAACTTAGTTTTAAAAGTTGTAATTTCACCATTGGCTCCTATCTTTCTTTTGAATACCCATTTGCACCCTATGGCTCGATTGCCATCTGGAAAAATTAGTTTTCTGGTATACATCCATAGCCGTAATGGATTCTATTCCTGAATCAATGGCGATCAACCATTTGTCTGCATCTTTATCAGATATTGCCTCATCGTACGTCCAGGGGTTGGTATCATCTAGTCCACTTTCCAGGATCAAGTCAAAAGACTCTCCTGATGGATTTATATACTGAAAGCATTATGTTTGGTATATTATGTACAAGGTCGATTGGTTAATATACTGGGAATCATCTCTTGTCTGAATTAACAAACATGTGTCGCAAACGCAATTATCCTCTTATCTCCTCGATAGGAAGATCATATGGTGTGTAGTAGATCATGGAAGATCGTATGGATCGTTAGACCTAGCAAAATATAAATAGTTATCACAGCTGAGACAATTCCAGGATAAACTGTCGGTGTAGAATGCAACATACGCAGTAATAAACATCTTATCTTAGATGGCTTGGTATGCTGGTGTGGGGCACACATTGATAAATACCTAAGTCGAGATCGATTCTTTTATCTGACATTAAAAGAATCTAGATCTCTATGGCTTGATGAGATCCTAAGCCTATATGAAGGTACATAAGTATATGCAGATTGTGTATTACTTTGAGTTGCAGTGAAAGGCTCTGGTTGAGCTTGTGTATTTGTATCTTGGGTAATAGCAGTTTGTGTATGACAATCTGGTACTAGAACTAGGTAACCACATCCAGTATAGGATGGTGACATTCTCTGAGTAGCTCAAAAGGTTCGTTATGCTAAAGTCCTGCAGGCTGATTAAGTTCAAGCATAAGTGAAAAAGGTTTGAGTGGATTGACTCAGGAATATAAGATGTTAATTAATAAAATAGCTTGCGAGAGCTCAAATTAATTAACGAATGTATGTAACCTTAAATGTGGGGATATACCGAGCCCATGCACCCCGTACCTCAAAATGTGGTAGCAAATAGCTAGGACAGTATTGATTCTCCGGTGGAATGAATTAATATTAATTAATTAATTATTTTCTGGGTTGAATATGGGAATTAATTAATTGATAGGCCTTATTTGCTATTTGCATTCTGGTCCCAGGTCTGGCCCATGAAACTCAGGCTCAATAGAAGTCCAGTATTTTCCTATAAATAGGCCTCAGTTCCTCATATCTGAATACACCACAAGATCATATGTTGCACACAACAAACCATATTTTCGGAGCTGTGGTGATCAACTGATCTGTGAAACGAGGAGGAAATTCTGCTTCTCAACCGGGCAAGGAATCCGAAGGGAATCTTCTCTAGATATTTGGATCGGAGTTGGGATACAGATCAGAAGATCAGATCAATAGGATCTTCTTTCTTCTCTCCCTCTTGGTTTTCGAAAATATTCATATATTTTCGTAAGATTTAATTCCTTTATTTGTTAGGAATAAATCTTTGTGTGTGGGAAAATGATCGAGGATCAAATCTCTACACACTCGTTCTTTAGGTTTCTACAATTCAGGTATTCTGCGTAAACCCCCTTGTGCATATTCAATAGGAGCATGCTAGGATTAATCATAGGCATAGCAATTTATTTTTGATATTCCAATTGATCCTTGGCAAACGGACTTCGTGATTCAGTTCACGAATCTCTTCATCTCCCACGAACATGTACCTTTTTGGTTGGTGGAAAACCCTCCCACTGCGACGAGGCATCTGAGCCAAGTCAGTAGTTGGCAAGGTACTCGTTGGTCCCATACCTTGCATTGATGGCAGTGTTGGTATTCCCTCACCTATTACATGTTGATTTATCATTACACTAGGCCTTTCCTAATGGAATCGCTTCATTATCCCCATGCTCGTGGAGGACAATTTCACTCTTGGATATTTGGTTTCTTACATATTTTTCCTCTAAGAATCTTGCGTTGGTACTGACAACCACTTTCTGATTCTCAGGACAATAAAAGTAACCACCTTTCGTTTGCCTAAGATATCTTACAAACAGCATCAACTTACACCTACTTTCTAACTTATCAGGTTCCTTTGTCAGCACATATGCTGGACAACCCCTAACCATCATTCTATTTAAACTTGGCTTTCGCCCATACTAGAGTTCCAGAGGCATTTTAGGAACTGATTTAGAAGGTACCAGGTTAAGCAAATAGGCCACTGTGTCCAAGGCATATCCCCAAAACGAAATTGGCAAGCTTGCATAACTCACCATGGACCTGACCATTTTCAAAAAGAGTTCTATTTCTTCTTTTCGCTACACCATTTTGCTAAAGGGTTCTTGGTGCAGTCCACTGGGATGTAATCCCCTTATGTGACAGGTACTACAAGAACTCGTTACTGAGGTATTCTCCACCATGATCTGATCGTAGTGTCTTGATAGTGTTCTCTAGCTTCTTTTCTACCTCAGTCCTAAACTCTTTGAATTTCTCAAAGCATTCAGACTTGTAGCGAAGCAAATAGACATATCCAAATCATGAGTAATCGTCAATAAATGTGATGAAGTACTCATAACCTCCACGAGCTTGCGTGGACATCAGTCCACATAAGTCAGAATTGATCAATTCCAACACATTCTCTGCTCAAGACTGACTTACTTTAAAAGGCCTGGTCGTCATCTTTCCTTCTATGCAGAATTCATAGACCTTATGCGGTACTACTTGAAAAGATTCCAAGAGCCCATCGAATGCTAATATTTTATGAGATTGATGTGACCTAGTCTCTAGTTCCAGAGAAATGTTTGATCCTCATCGGAAGAAAACTTTCTCTTTAAATGATTATTATTATTGTCTACCCATGCAAGGCACTAGACAATCTACTTCACTTCGCTTGCGTTTTCATGGCCTGGTGATAATTTATGTCTCATATACTTCATCTAATATTTTAAGCATTTCTTTTACTTCAACAACTTCCTTGTCAAGAGGTGACAAAGTTAGAGCAAACTTAAATGCCATCATGTCAGATTCCAATCACAATAGGGCCCTGAGTAACTCATGAAGAGGAAACTCACGCCTCGTAGCAAGAGATTTGATGAAATCATTAAGAGAATCTGATAGAGAGTGCAGGACAATGTTTATTTCTGCCCGTCTATTAATTCGTCCACCTCTCTTTCTATACTTTCTCAAGATTTTCACCATGTTGATGAAGTGTAGAACCATCGAACTCCCCTCAATCATTTTCTTGCAAACCAGGTCCTTCACAAGATCATAACTGATGGTTCGTCTCACCTTCCCTTATACTTTCACAAGGTCCCTCCAAATCTCAACAACAGTCCGATATTTCCTGTATTTGAGCCATAATTCTCTAGACAGATTGTTCATGATGAAAAAGTAGGCAAAATCATCAGAAGCTTTCCATCTGTCATAGAATTCTCGCCCATAACCAGAACCTTTCCAATACCGAGGAGATAGTGGGACCATGTAAAGTACATAGGCATGTTTTGCAGAACAAAGTATTTTCATGAAGTAATACTTCCACTCAGGAAAATTTGGACCATTTAAAAGGTTCGATGTCAAGAGGGTAACAATATGAGCAGTAGACATGTCGGAAAACAATAAATTAAAGCAGAAATTAAAACATAGTCGCGAACAGTTGAAATAATTAAATATTGAAACCTTAAGATAAAACAATATTAATGTTTCCTCCAATTTGCCTAAGTATTACTATTGTAAGCCACACATGTGGACGTTTACAACAAAACACTTAACCAAACTGCATCCTTCAATCCCAGTCTTTTAATTCCAATCCATGTCAGGGTTCCTTAGACAAATGGAAATAATAATTGGAGACTAACTTAAGGCCATATTATCCTACTGAGCAGGGACATCACAAATGAGTTATACACTGGACAATATCTAAGTTAGCATACCACCAAAGCCAACCCTCCCATATAAGGATCTACTAGAACATACCTGATCTCTTATAATAAGGTTGTCTCATTTAATTCAATCCCTAGAGAACTTATGAAAACTTCACACGCAAGCTACACATGTAGACATTTACGTATTAGCTCCCACTTCTCACATGAACTAAATGTTTGTTTTAAGAAATCCTATCTATTAGAACTTATGAATAATAAATTAAGTAAGTTATACATGTAGACGTTTACCTAATAAACTACCCACTTCCAATAAATGATCGCTTAGTGGAGGTCTTATTAAATAATAAGCTTAGTAATTATAATTTCATAAGGTTCAACTCCACATATTATTTTATGTAGCCATAATTATAACATTGCTAAAATTCTATCATGCAAAGCATGAACTCCGAATTTATAGTTATAATTAATAACATAAAATAAATCACATAGCATGCTTTAAAGCTAAAAATAAAAGAATTTAATCGTGCTCTTATTATCTACAACGTGCTTCTATGTTGCGCAATTAATATAAACACATATATCATGCGAAGACAAATAATAAAGCACATAAAAAATGTCCTCGTGGCCTCATGATACAAAATAAGAAATAATTCTATCTATTACAATTTAGAATTATTTCACTGATCTTCCACTGGGCACCCACTAATTGGACCATGGTCTAATTTTATTTTCTAAAATATGGGCCTTCAAGATTTGATCCATCAGAAAATTGGACAATTGGGCCAGTTACCATATCGTGGGCCCGTGCACACATTGCAAGAATAATAGCCCGTGAGAACTTGGCCCGACGGGCCACCACCAACGAACCGCCGCCACCGTAGGCCATCTGGAATCACGCAACAACCATTCACGCACGTCGCACGGCCACAGTCCACGATTCCGCCACCCTGGTCGTCGCCCTCGTCGCCTGCCTGCACCGCCGTCGCCCAACGCCGGGCACCTTCTCTTCTCACCATTAGTGCCCCAGGCATCGCCCGAAAAATGCACAGGGCGCGGTGGAGATGCGCGTCCTGGCTGCAGCCTCAAACCCTATGGTTTGATCTTGTTGTAGTCGAGTCGTCACCCCACCATCCGCTGCCTGCAAACGCTGCCCCCAGTCCGAGCCGCGCCGCACCACCGCACCGCCGATGCCATCCAAAAAGGGTGAGAATGCTGCCAGTGCGCACGCAGAGCCGTGAAGGGTTCCTACGCACACGCGGAACCTAGGGTTCCACTGTGTTGCGCGCAGCCCCCGCGCCCAGACCGCCGCTGCCCACCATCCCAATCTTGCCTCCGCCCCTCGCGCCATCGTCTTGGAGCTGCTACACCGCCTGCCTGGCCAGCCTTTGGCTACACGGTTCCTGCCATGCGCGCACACGCACGCTGGAAACCCTAGAGTTTTGCAGCGGCTGCGCCATCGCCTCGCCGGGCCCCTGCTTCGCGCGATCGTCGTGCACGGCCTGCTGTCGTGCGGCCCTTCGTTCTTCGTGTTCTTCATTTGTTCTTCATGTTCTTTCCGTTCTTTTTTCTTCATTTTACAGATTTAATTTGAAAAAAAATTAAGTTTACATTGAATAATATCCTAATAAAATTAGGAATTTAAATCTAACCATGAATTCATCTCGTGGGTGAAAAACAAATCCTTATAAAGGGGCGGATTGACCCGAGAACCACTAGGAACAAAAAACACATTGATACAATCCAAAAACCATTCATGCATACATTCAATAATAATTATCATGCTAATCATAGGCAATATTATTTTTTCCGATAGAGCAAATTAATCAACCTGGCTCTGATACCAATTGAAGGGATTTGTGAACTGAATCACTTAATCCATTAGTCGAGATCGTTAACTGGAATTTAAAAAATAATTGCTATGCCTATAATTAATCCTAGCATGCTCCTATTGATTTAAGCATAAGAGGGTTTTACGGAATACCTGGATTGTAGAAACCTGAAGAACGTAGTCCGCAAAGATTTGATCCTCGATCATTTTCTCGCGCACTAAGATAAAATGCTTATTATTGCGTATGATGCAGCCTACAACGATAGTTTATCCTGGAACTATCTTAGCTGTGATAACCATTTATATCTCGCTAGGTCAGACGATCCATACGATCTTCCGTGATCTACTACACACCGTATGATCTCCCTATCGACGAGATAAGAGGATAAAAGAGTTTGCGACACATGTTTGTTAATTCAGACAGGAGATGAACATACAACATTTATGATTCCCAGTATATTAACCAATCAACCTTGTACATAATATACCAATCATAATGCTTTTAGTATATAAATCCATCAGTTTTTTCACGGCAGCGCTATCGTCGCGGTTTCACGACTAATGTTCATGTCCACCTTCCGTGTTGGTGCTGTCGTGCACCTTCGTATACGTCTTGTGGTTCCTTTGTTCTTCGTCTTATTTTTACCAATTTAATTTAAAATTAAAAAATTACATGGAAAAAACATCTTACTACAATTTGGAAATTAAACCTAACTAAAGATTTATCTCGTGTGTGAAAAATGAATCCATATAAAAGGGGAATTAAGCCGAGAACTACGAGGAACCAAAACCATGCAATCCAAAAAGAATTCATCCATAGCAATTCAATAATAATAATCATGCATAATCATAGGCAATATTATTTTTCCGATAGAGCCAATTAATTCAACTTGGCTTTGATACTAATTGAAGGGATTTCGATGTCGTGAATTGAATCACTTAATCCATGTATTGTAAGCCCACACCGATAACTGGATATCAAAATATATTACTATACCTATGATTAATCCTAGCATGCTCCTATTTAATATGCATAAGAAGTTTATGCGGAATAACTGGATTGTAGAAACTGAAAAACGCAATACGCAGAGATTTGATCCTTTATCCTCTTTATTGCGTAACAAGATTTAATCCTACAAGATAAACGAATTAAATCTATGAAATCAATAAGATTAATTTAAAAATTAAAGAGAGTGAAGAAGAATAAGAAGAAGGTCCACCAGATCTGATCTTCTGATCTGTATCCCAGCTCTGATCCAAAAATCTGGTGAAGATTCCCTCCAAGTTTCGTGCCTATTGAGAAGTAGTATTTCCTCCCCATTCTTAGATTTCTAGACGCCAATCACATCTCCCAAATCCTTTTTTGGTGCTTAGCAACTTATGATCTTGTGGCGTATTGTGATCTGAGAACCTAAGGGCTATTTATAGGAAAAATCTGATCTCAGATGGGTTTGATCTTTCACGGGCCAGACAAGGGACTAGAATGCAAATATCAAATAAGGCCAATCAATAAATAAATTACCATGTTCAATCTAGAATATAATTAATTAATTAATATTGATTCATGCCATCAGAGAATCAATATTGTCCTACCTATTTTCTACCACATTATCAGAAACAGGTTGCATAGGCTCGGTATATCCCCACATTTAAGGTTACAGACATTCATTAATTAATTGAAGCTCTGACAAGCCATTAAATTAATTAACATCTTATGTTCCTTAGTTAATTCACTCAACCTTTTTCACTTATGCTAGAACTTAATCAGCCTGCAGGACTTTAGCATAACAAAACCTTTCAGCTGCAAAGGAATGTCACCATCATATACTAGATGTGGTTACCTAGTTCTAGTATCAGACAGTCATACACAAATTGCTACCACCCAAGATACAGATATACAAGCTCACTGTATCTTAAATTGATACACAAATGTGTGTACTTCTGTACCTTTATCTAGGTTTAGGATTCCATCAAGCCATCAAGATTCAAATTCCTTTAATGTCAGATAAAGAAATTGATCTTAGCTTAGGTCCTATCAGTGCATACCCCACGCACCAGTATACCTAGCAACCAAGATAAGCTACTTATTACCACACATGCTGCAACCTATACTGACAGTCTATCCTGGGACTATCTCAGCTGTGATAAATATTTATATCTCACTATAGGTCAAGAGATCCATATGATCCTTAGTGACCTACTACACACTGCATGATCTCCCTATCGACGAGATAAGAGGATAAGAGAGTTTGCGAAAAATGTTTGTTAATTCAGACATGAGATGATCATACAACATTCATGATTTCCAATATATTAACCAATAAACCTTGTACGTAATATACCAATCATAATGCTTTCAGTATATAATTTCATCAGCTACAGGGTGATTTCTGATTTGCGTAAAATGACCTACTTATTGATATGTTTGCATAATTGTTTGTGTTCATTTTACCCAAATATCATATGGTTTTCGTGTCTTTTTGTCTTATTTTTGTGTTTTGTGGTGTTTGTGTTGTGTAGGGAAGGAATTGAGCGTTTCTTCATTAGGTTTAGCCTAATTTTGGTAAAAATCGATCTAGATCGTGTTTAGGCAACACAAATACCGACCCGGATGGAGCAGAGGAGCAACTGGGAAGATTTTAGAGCCAATTCCCAGTCTGGAAAATTTTGGGTTCGGTCAAGATTTGCCTCTGTCTGGCTTATCTCGACCGAAACCTTGTTCAGCTTAGCTGGGATCTGCTAGATAGAGGCAAATCTCGGACAAGACCGATCTATCCCGGGCAAACTAGGATGTTCTGCTTTCGCAATTTTTGAGTTATGAAGCATCCGAGTCGAGCCGATCTCATGCGGGACGAGATGGAGGTCTAGGAACTTAGTATAAAAACTGGAAGGATGAATTAGGAAAGAACTTTTGGCATTTTTATACATTTTTGGCTGTTATTTCACTCTAAAACACTCAACCCACTCCATCCAACCATCAATTGAGGAGGATCTTCATCGAAATCTATCCAATTGATGAAGATCATGAAGAATCAAGTCTAGATCAGGGCCAAGGATCCAATTTGGGGGAAATTGCACTTTCAAATCTATTTGTAATGGCTAAGTTTTGTCTTTCAATTCAATTGTACCAATTCAAAGGTATGAGTAGCTAAACACCTAGGGATGTTGGATTGAACAATGTAGAGGATGATTTTTGATCAATTGATTACTTGCTAAACCTCTTCCTTGATGATTAAGGCATGCCAGATCTTATTCATATTCAAGTGATGTAGATAAGAGTCAATTACTTAATAATTGACATAGAGATTGCAACCATTACACGGATCAATGTGTCATGATTAGCATGTTCTTATATATGCCTCTATCCAATCCATGTGCGGAGAAAGCATATAGGTTAAGTATCCACAAAAGTTTGGGAGTGTGTTAGGTTTATATAATGTGACGGTTTGATAAACCTAGCTCTCCTACGATTAGTTTGTCGGTGCTAAGGGAATTAATCACATACGTGTGGATTGACCATATCTTGGAAGATTAATTAGTGTTTTCATGATTCAATTGGTTGTAAATTGTTCACTACAAAGTTCTTTCCAATGTCCTACTTTTCCCTCCATTGTGATCACTTGGTTAGCGTTTGATCTTGTTATTGTTTGATTGATTGAGGTTTTATGAGAGATTATGATGATGATTACTTGTATTGATTCATGTTTCGTTAGTGAGGGCTAGTTAGATAGATAGGTGATGGATTGTTTTAGTAAATACTCAACTCAACGATAGAATTGCTTAGATACCATAACAACTCAACACAAACTAGTAGTCTAGCAAGCGAACGAAGAAGGTCCCGGATTTGACATATTTTTATTCTTGGTTAGCTAGGAGTTTAAGTGATTGATCTTTTAGCGTATCAATTTCATAGCGCTCCCATCACATTTTCGCTTGTCCCCGACTCTGAATGCTCCCATGGACGGATATGCTAAAGACCGGGCTTTGCTCACCAGTCATCACCGTCGGCCAGAAAAACTCAACCGACCACCGGTAATACTACAAAGAGAAGCTACATATCTGTCAAGAAATGCGCACAGACGATCACGTGAATCACAACAGTCGTTGTGCTGCCCTTGGCCACCATCCAACACTACCGATGACGTTCTCGCTATTGCTGCCATCCCAACTTCTGCCTGCGGCCATAGGCCACCGCCATCATCTCACCGGTTGGTTGCGACTGAGCCACAAAGGCCCCTTGTATGCTTCTGCAATCTTTGCTTACACTATCTTCGTTCTTTGTATTCTTTGTCCCATGAACAATCACAGATTTGAAAAATAAAATAAAAAATAGATCTAATCTTATTACATTGAGTTTCCTATCAAATCTAATCACGAATTATCTCGTGATTTAAAAAAATAATTTAATCCAAACATGGATAAACCACCACGGATTAACTTATGAGTTGCCACGAGGAACACAAAAACATAAAACCATCCTAAAAAATAAATTAATCATACATGCATAAATCGAATCATTATTTTACCAATAGAGAACCAGTTATAATATCAATTTTAGGGATTAATGTTATGAACCGAATCATAATTCCATCAACTGGGACTGTTCATGGATGTTAAAATAATTGTCATTCAATAGAAAACCCTATTCATGCTCCTATGAATTTAATTTCAATGGTTTTAGGATTACCTTAACTCCGTAGGATCTGAATCCAAGCCACGTTGAATATGAATCCAATTCCATCTCGCAAATCAATTTGATATGCGGAAAGAGAATTGTATAACTAGAATTTAATTCAAAACCAAATTGAAAGATGAAGGATTAGAAATCTCGTTGATCCTCCATATCAGGTTTTCAGATATGTATCACTTTGCTTGTCCAATCCAACTACTAGTGAGGATTCCCTTGATTGCACTGCACTTGACAAAGTCGAATTTCTTCTCCTTCCACAGAGAAGTTGGCGCCGCCCTTCTCACTCCCACTTTAAGGTTTTTGTGTTTTCAACTTAAAGAAAATTGAGGAGAGAATGGGCTATTTATATATCTAGGTTTAAAACCCTAATGGGCTCTTTTAAGCAATTATATTGGGTCAGACCTGGGACCTGATGCAAATAATAAAATAGACCTATGAATTAGTTAATTCATATGTCCACAACCCTAGAAATAATTAATTAATGAATATTAATTCATTCCACCAAAGAATTTATACTGACCTACCCCGTTTTTACCATGTTATGAGAAACGGGTTGCAACGACTTAGTGAATCCCAAATTTTTAGGTAACCAAACATTCGTTAATTAATTAGAGCTTCTGACATGCTTCACATAATTAATTAACATCTTATTATCCTGAGTTGTACCACTCAAACATTATCTTCTGTACTTAAACTTACTCAGCCTGCAGGACTTCAGCACGACGAACCACTTTGAGCTCCTCAAGGAATGTCCTCATCCTATTACTCGAATATGGTAATCTAAATCCTGTCATCATAATGTTCTACACAAGTTGTTGTCTCCAAGATGCAGATATACGGGGACATTAATCTAGCTCTCTTCCATGGAAAGTCAAAGTGACATACAACCGTGCACACTTCTAAATCTTCGTTAGTATTTAAACTCAACCAATTAATGAGATCTTGTTTCTTCTGAAATTAGATTGATACATACATCTAATTGTCATCCAATCAATACGCAACCGCATGTACCAGCATATCAAGTGATCTAGACAAATCACATCTTTCCGATTGTGCTGCAGCCTATACCAACAGACTAATCCTCAATGTTTTATCGGCTATAATATTATTATTTTATATGTTTCTAGGTCAAACGATACATACGATCTTCTACGATCTCCCTATCGACGAGATAAGAGGATTTCATTGCTCTCGTAAGTATGTTTGTTTATATAATATAAGATAAGTCAAATATATGAGCACTGCAATAAATACTTTTAATATACAAATCCCAACAAAGATGATTCGCTAGCTTCGATCCTCAGAGTTTTGGCTCCGAGTTCGGGTAGCCGTCTATGAGACCAATGTTTAAGTATTTTTGGGGGCTTGTCTTGTGGCTCAAGTGGCATTCCGCGAGGATAGCTGCATGGGCCTCCATATCTATTGTTATTTTGTCATATGTATGCACATTATTATTATTATTATTATTATTATTCTTGTTGTTGTTGTTGTTGTAGTAGTAGTTTATTTTTTTAGGAAGGTAATTGTGAGAATTGTATTTTATTATATTATGGACATTAATACAAATCAATTATATTTCATTCTTACCGCATTTGATCAACTTAGGGCTAGTACAATTTCAAGTGCTGGACTTTCTATAAATCACCAATTGTTACAACTTCCTGCGCTTGAAGATTGTAGATTTTTTTGCCTATCACTTTACGCACCGGTAGGGTCCTTCTCAAATTCTTTTATTTCCTCATTTACATGTGGGCCTTATCGTTGGAGAAGCACCTTCTCTTTCGCTTGTCCAGCTGGTGGTCGGGTCAACTCAAATCATGTTGACTCTTTAGTTGGACTCGAGATCCACTCTGATAACTGTCCTATATGTGGGGGTCAAATCGATGCAGGCTTCCTCTATCCCCTTGGCTGGTCAGGGCTTGTCGAATCCTTCGTAGGAGGTTGGTGGGTCAATAGTATAGCACACCTAGTCTACCCTTGATGCACACTAAATTCTCAACCAACAAATAGTCAATTAGTACTCTAGTGCGTATACAAGAATGATTTTTATCAATCCAGGAACTTCTCACTTCGCTCGTAAGAGTACTAGTTAGTAAAGAGTTGCTTTTGAATCTAAGTATGATAAAGTTGTTGAGTGGTTATTTATCCTAGGCAAAAAGTAAATCAATCTACCTAACTAAGAAAACTATAAACATAACATGCATCATTACATCAATCACTATCTTTACTCACTTCCACTTCCACACTCAATTGCAAATGTAAACAAACACAAGGTATCTAATTCAACAATGATGTAACAAAGGATATTGGCTTGAAATCCATATAGAATCCATGAGATTGATTTGAATGATGCAAAAAAGCATTTAATTCACTCAAAGATAATCAACCTACCCAAGGTTTCCTAACTCCCTTAGAACCGGCAAGTTAAGAGTTGATGAAACTAGATACTCAAACAGTTACGTTATTTCACCTAATCCCACTCCAAATAGACAGTAGATTATTGACATATAGACAATCTCCGCACAGGGATTGGATCAAAACATTTATGCATCTACACTACTCACGACACTTAGATTCGCGTGTTAGCTGCAATTTCGGTGCCTATCACACACATAGTCGGTTAATGCCTACACTATGTGATTAAAGAAAAGGCTCTAGTGAGTGCAATCATATAAGTGAAGGTAAACATACAATTCAATGCTTCATTCAACCAATATCCCCAAGGAATTAGCTACACATACCTTTGATTTGGTTCAATTGAATATAAAAGTGCACAAATCCAATACAATAGAAAAGCAAGATAGAGAATTTCCCCAATTGAGTGAACTTGGACTTGATCAACGCCTTAGTCTTAATTTCTCTTCCAATTTGATTTGATTGGCCTGAGATCCTCCTTGGTTGAAGTTTTGAAAGAGTGGGAAGTGAGAATTGAGTGAGTAACCGCTTCAATTTTGCAAAGAGTTTTAAAAGTCCCCTTCCAATTTTGTTTTTCCCCCTTTTTATAATAAGTGGACACACCCAAATCCTGACCGTGACTGATCCATCTCACTTGGGACGGCAAAAAATGATATTTCCAGAAAAACTGCCAGATCTTGCTCGGGACCAAGAAATTTTGGTCAAAATTTTAACTGCTCTTGATCACGCCTAGCAGGATCTTGCCCAAAATGGATTGATCTGGGTCAAAATTGATCTGGGTCAAAATTTGCCTCTGTCAGGCAGATTTCAACCAAAATCAAATGGGTCTCGGTCAAAATTTGCCTTTGTTTTCACCCTGCTACTCCTCTGCTTAATCTGGGTCAAGATTTCCTTAGCTTGTGGAAGATAGGGTCAAAATTCCACCAAAAATGGGCTAAACTTGATGAAATATGCACATTTGCTTCCTTACATCATAACAACAACTCAAAACACGACAAAAACGAACAATAACATATGATATGTGGGTGAAATGAACACAAACAAGCACTCAAACACATCAATAAATGGGTCATTTCACACACATATCATAATCCCCCAAACTTAAACCTTTGATTGTCCTCAATAAAAATAAAGTAAAGAAATCAATCTACCTAATGCAATACCTCATACCTCATTAGTTCTATCTTAGCATGCCTCAATCAAATGAGATTATCATCTAAATTTGTGCAACGATTAATACAAGAGACTCAAACCTTTAAAAAATAGATACAAGCAATGAAATTCACTCCCTCTCATGTTTAGGATTATGACCACTCAAGTACAAGATATGAAGTTTGATTTCCATAGGCTTGAATCCTTTCTCACCACTATCCTACAACGAGCTAGACTCTAGAATAAAAAAGGTCTTTATCTTGGTTATAACGTGGTTGTCTGAAAGGTAGGTGGTTTTAGGCCAAAGTGACTAAACTCCTCAATTTCCCAAAACTCCCAATCAATTGCTTCAGACCACCAATCCCGAGGCTTATTCGACTCACATTCCATTATTTTTTATTCTTTTTTTCTTTCTTCTTCCTCATGCCCTTGCATGTTTCACTTTTTCTCTCTCTTTTTTTTCAACAATTTTTTTTGGTGTTCATTTTTTTCATACTTTGCACCATCATTCTTGTCAACTTTTCTTTTCAACAATCATTTTTTTTCTTGCCTCATCAAACGAGATCAAATTCACCAAAACAAACCCAACAATTCCCAACCCGTACTCACATCATTCGTATTCATCCTCACACACACATCCCCCAAACTTGTTCCTAAGCATATATCAAAGAAAAAATCTCCATTAAAGCTCAATCATGGGGAACAATAGTATGAAAGGCAAATAACGATCAATTATAACACCTTATACCCCCAAAGTGCAAGGTAGGACTAGGAATCGATGGGCTAAGATCATTTTTCAGTGAAAAGCTCATGCTAATAGAAGAGAATAGATACAAGTTCTAGATTTCTCACTCTCAATCTCGCCTCTCACAATCGAAAAGATATGACAATATCATAGCTCAATTCTCACAGATTTTGTCAAGTCTCAAGCATTAACACACACAAATCTCAACAATTCAAAAGTTCAACCTAAGCATGCTTCGATATCAATGATTCTGCCCTATCATAGGTTCAAGTAGAAATCAAACTTCACTGGTTCATCTAAAGTAAATCTCGAGTCTAATTCTTGTTCATCACAGAACATGCAATCACACAAACATGTAAACAACCTAGAACAACTACACAATCAATAATCAAAACCTAAATGGCAAAAGAAATGATAGAATGTGTTACCAATCGACATCCACGATCAAATCGCTCTACATCGCCTTATTGTACCTACTAAACACAAATATACCACCATTTGAGCATAAATCATTCCAACATAAGCTCATATCCACATATTCAAAATGTCATCCAAAACACTTCCACAGTTTATCCTCACAAAAATATAAACATTTAAACCAACAATTATCTCATCCAAACATCTTTCCATCAAACATTCCACCCCTAAATCAGATTTAAACAATATACCCTAACTCCACCAAACAATCCACATTCCATTCATCAATCACAATGTAGAAACAATAAAGCAATGAAACTCAAATTAATCACCAATCGATAAATGATAAAAACATTCAACATCCAACATCGAAATCTAAAAGTATAGTACAACCATATCGAATTCATCCAAATGTAATCAATATCCAAATCAAAACATGAGGGAAATCATCTAATCCAAATAAGGTAGATAAAGGAAAGGTAAGGACGGGAGAAGAGTAAACCAAAACCGGCAGCCGGCACATTCCCCACAGACTTAGTTAAGTGAGACTAAGTTTGTAAAATTAGCCAGCGGTAGTCAATCACTACTCATGCTCGAAACGCTTCCCCTAGCACATGTCAAACCAAGTAATCAACAAACCAACAAGAAAAGTTAAGAAAACTATCTAGGCAAGAGTTAAAACAAAAGAAAGAAAAATTGTTGGGTTTTCACCCAACAAGATCTCGGTTAACATCGGTAGTTTGACGACCTTACCATGTTCATCCATTGTAAAAAATCTTGTGGATTTTTGATATATCTTTCTCCCTTGATCGAAACTTACTCGGAAGCAACTTGTCATTTGACCTACTTTCCTCCAACCAAACTGGACCTCATTACTTCTCGAAATTGTCTCAACACAAGCAAGCTTTCTAACCTTGTCTCAATAACTAAAGAATTTTCAAGTACCCTATCAAAACTACTCAATCTCTTCAATCCAACTCCTTCCTCAAACAACTCACAAACCTTATTTACCTTCTTCTTTGGCACCACTTTGTTTTCAAACTTGCCTATCAACCTAGAAGGAAGGGTAAACACCATCTCTCCGCATTCTCCTCTTCAAAAAGTTGTACCAAGGCCGGAACTTTTTGCATTTCCTCATGTTAAGGTATCTCAATATCACCATTCTTTTCATTTTCAATGACTAGCATCTCCTCCTTGGTGTCTTCATTTGCCTCATCTCCTTCAAGTGGATATTCACCTTTCTTTAATGGTTCTTCCTCATGTAACTCCTTTACACCTTCTTCCTTGACCTCATCTATCCTCTTCACCTTCGTATCTTCCATTGCCTTTTTCTCTTCAACATCACTCATTCTTTCCTCAAATTTCATCACAATTCTTGCATTTTTATCTACCATGCCTTCATTAATTACATTGCAGCTCATCTTCGGGATTATTTCCGTATCCTTTGAAGCTTCCTCCTCTTGATTTGATTCACACATTTGTTTGGCAATGGTCGATACTTGCTTTGGAGTCTCCTCATGTATCAAATCAGCCTTCTCAAACATTCTCCAATTCACTGCCTCACTCTTTCTACTTGATCTCTTCAACAAATTTATTTGTTCTTGCATTAAACCTAAATGACTCCAAAACAAACCATTTTATCTATATTGTTTTTCAACCTTCACCATACGGTGCTCTTTTCCATCTCCCAACCATTTGTAATTACCTTCCGAAATCTTTTCAAATGCACTACGGAGTGTCCTCCATGATCTTTGTTTTTCATAGAGACGTGCTTGCATCTCCTTCACTCATCTCTCCAACTCATCCAACATCTCCGAGGTCGCTCTTGGTTTGTTCTCCATCTCTTCTTTAATTCCTTCAAGCTCTCTTCAACTCCTTTGCTCATCCAATCTTTGAGCATTTAACCATACATCACCTTGCAAAATTCAAAAATACCAAATCAACAATCTAACAAACAATTTTCATCAAACAAACACTTCAACAAGCAACACAAGTTCACTAATATCTAGCAACCAACTCAATAATGTCCTCGACAACGGCGCCAAAACTTGATGCACACTAAATTCTCAACCAACAATTTTTTTTCAATCTAGGAACTTCTCACTTCGCCCTCTAGAGTACTAGTTAGTAAAGAGTTTCTTTTCTATCTAAGTATGATAAAGTCGTTTAGTGGTTATTTAACCTAGGCAAAAAGTAAATCAATCTACCTAACTAAGCAAACTATAACCATAACATGCATCATCACAACAATCACTATCTTTACTCGCTTCCACTTCCACACTCAATTACAAATGTAAACAAACACAAGGTTTCTAATTCAACAATGATGTAACAAAGGACATTGGTTTTGAATCCATGAGATTGATTTGAATGATGCAAACAAGCAATTAATTCACTCAAAGATGATCAACCTACCCAAGGATTCCTAACTCCCTTAGCACCGGCAAGTTAAGAGTTGATGAAGCTAGATACTCAAACAATTAGGTTATTGCACCTAATCCCACTCCAAATTGACCGTAGAATATTAACCTATAGGCAATCTCCTCACATGGATTGGATTAAAAACTATATGCATCTACACTACTCACGATACTAGATCCGCGTGTTGGCTGCAATTTTGGTGCCTATCACACACATAGTTGGTTAATGCCTACACTATACGATTAAGGAAAAGGCTCTAGAGAGTGCAATCAAATAAGTGAAGGTAAACATACAATTCGAGCTCAATCAAACAATGTTATGCTTCATTTAACCAATATCTCCAATGAATTAGCTACACATACCTTTGATTTGGTTCAATTGAATATAAAAAGTGCAAATCCATTACAATAGAAAAGCTAGATAGAAAATTTCCCCAATTGAGTGAATTTGGACTTATTCTACGCCTTAGTCTTCATTTCTCTTCCAATTTGAATGGATTGGCCTTAGATCCTCCTTGGTTGAAGTTTTTAAGGAGTCGGAAGTGAGAATTGAGAGAGGAACTGCTTCAATTTGACCAAAAGTTATAAAAGTCCCCTTCCAAATTCATTTTCCCCCTTTTTATAATAAGTGGATAGACCCAGATCCAGCCCGGGATCGATCCGTCTCGCTCGAGATGGAAAAAACTAAAATTCCCAAAAATACCGCCAGATCTTGCATGGGACCTAGAAATTTTGGTCGAAATTTTCGTTGCCCGTGATCACGCCTAACTGGATCTTGACCGAAATTGATTGATTTGGATCAAAATTTGTCTCTATCAGACAGATTTTGACCGAAATCAAATGTGTCTCGGTCGAAATTTGCCTCTATTTTCACCCTGTTGCTCCTCTGCTTCATCTGCGTCGAGATTTCCTTAGCTTGTGCAAGATATGGGTCAAAATTCCACCAAAAATGGGCTAAACTTGATGAAATATGCTCATTTGCTTCCCTACATTATAATAACAACACAAAACACAACAAAAACGAACAAAAACCTATGATATGTGGGTGAACTTAACACCAACAAGCACTCAAACACATCCACCCTTCTCTTTATATTTGAAATACAACACAAGGCTCTCAAAAATTTTCTTCTTCATTTTTTCCACATCCTTTTTTGCTCTTATAATTTTAACTTTCTCGTTGGGAATGAACTTATAAGGATATACACACTCAAAAAGTTTTCTAGAGCCCAACCTTCTTTTGTTCACCCCAAAATTAATTTCTTATCCTTCACAAACAATCATCCTAACGCACATCCTATAGACAAGAGTGATCCTATCACTTTTTCTCAACTTTATAGACAAAGAAAGAAAAAAACATAGGCTCAACAGGGCTTAGTAGGGATAAGTGTTCAACAGGACAGTGTATTTGATATAGACTAACAAAGATCGCCTAAAATGACTTCCCAGACTTGTGCACACTAGCACTCTTAAAATAGAAACAATGCAAGTTCTAGAAAAACTCAATCATACAAGACACACTCACAAATGAAATAAAGACTCAAAGCTCTCACTTGGGACAACAATTTTTCCACATGAAACTTCAAATACAATTTAATCAACATATCAATGCAAGTATCAAATTAGTTAATCATGCGGTATTGGGCATTCTCAACTAAAATTTCAATTAATTTATACGAACCATCAATCAATTTAAATCTCATATTCAAGCCAAGGTAATTTCATAACTCGCAATTTTTCTCACAAAATCACAAGATTTTCAAATTGCCTCAAAATCTATCTAGGAAAAAATTTAAACTACTTGAAAGCAATAAATAAAAATGTAAAATTAAGTTTCAACCCCTTGTCTTCCTCCCCCAATCTTATTCGACTCACATGGATGGTAATTTTGAAAATTGAACTCAGGGTTAGAAACTGCACCTTGATGTTGGTCCCAGACACTAACATTTTTTCCCTCTGAAGTAGTGAATTCGTGCAGTGTAAACTCTAGTAGTTAGCACTCTACGTCAACCAACATGAATCCACATCGGTCGACATGGAGTCTTTTATGTTGACATCATGTTGGATCAAAGTGTGCCACATCATCTCCTTCTACATCGATCGACACAGATCTGTGTTGATCAATACAAAGTCTGATTTTTTTAACTATAGCAAAGGTTAATGAAACAAACAAAATGAGAAATAAAAGATAAAGACCAAAAATAATGTGTTACTTCCCATTCAGTGCCTTAGTTATTATTGTGACTCGACACTAGTTTAGCTAACCAAGGCCGCTGGGTCCAAACTCTCTGACCCCTTGTAACAACAGTAAAAACTCACTGGTTCTTGACAACTGGGGTAAACTCGAAATAAGGAAACTTAAGTTCTTATTTCACTCCCTCATTTCCTTGTTCGCACTTAATTTTTTCTTCATCTTTTGGCTCCTCCTCTTCATCTTTTTTAGTAATTGTGACCAGGTTGCACTCAGTCTGCTTCTTCTTCTTATCAATCATGAAAGTTATGGACTCATCATTACCCCTAGGAGTAATTTTGCCTCTCTTGCAGTCGATCAAGGCTCCAGCAATATCGAGATATTCACGCCCTAAGATCATGAGCATATTCTTGTCTTCTTTCAACTCATGGACCACGAAGTCGGCTGGGTAAATTAGGTGACCAACTCTGATCAGGACATCCTTTACAATTCCTATGGGTCAGGAAAGAGTCCGGTCTACCATCTAAAATGAGATTGTGGTTGGCCTCATTTCTCCAATCTTCAGCTTTTTGTAGATAGAAAGGGGCATCAGGTTGATGCTTGCCCCGGTGTAACAAAGAACATGCTGGAACTCCTTGCTTCAATCTTGATAGGTATGGAGAAGCATCATCAATCAGATTTCTTGATTTAAATCTGCTTTGGAAGAAGAAGGTTGCACTCCTCATGTGTTTTGACAGTTTCATTCTCCACAAAGTGCTTCTTCTCGCTCATCAATCTCTTCAAAAACTTCATGTATCGTGAAATTTCGCGGAGAGCTTCCACCAATGGCATATTGATGTTCACCTTCTTCAGATTCTCAACAAATTCAGTGAACTTTGAATCCTAATTTTTGTTGGTGAACCTTTGGGGAAAAGGCATGTGAGGGGTAAAAACAATATTTTCCTTCTCTTTCTCGCCCTGTGGTAGCCTCTGTGTTGATCGATCCACGATTGTGCCAGTCGCTAGTTTCTAGCTTCCATATCGATCGAAGCAGGGTGCGTTAGTCAACGCGGAAGCATCGCTCGACTTTCTCTGCCTCGACCAATTCTCCACGTCGCTTGATCTCAACTCTCATCGACCGTGTATGTCGGCCAATGCGAATTTTGTGTTGGTCAATATAGAGACGTCCTCCACGAGCTCACCTTTGTTGCCTCCCCAAACATAATCTTGGGGCATTCATATCTCATTCTAGACCTCAAGGAAATGACATTTACTTGTCTCTCCTGGGTTGGATTCACCTCTGTCGCACTTGAAATTTGTCCAGGCTTATGATGATTGTTTATTTGGCTCAACTGAGTGTCCAACATCCGCAAGTGCTTTGTCATGAGGTGCGTGTGGTTCGCCATTCCCTTCACCTCATTCTCCAATTTTCCGAACCAGTTGTCAAAGCTTTTGATGAACTTGTCCAAAGTTTCCTCCAGTATAGATTTCTTCTTTTCCACCAATTTTCCACCGGTTCCCACATTGAATCCTAGTGGAGGATTCTCCGTTGTAAATGGGTTCGAATAAGAGAATCCATGATGATTCCTCCCATGGTTGTACTAGTATCCTTGGTTACCTTTACAATAGTTGTTTTGGTAACCTTCACCAACATAGTTGACCTCAGTTCCACTAGCTCCACCTGAGCTATTCAAGCTGCTACCACTGCCTCTATAAATATAGTCGACCTCGACTGGAACAATGGCCATGCTCTGATCAGGGAGGGTTGCTGATGTGGCTCTACTTGCTTCCAATTTCCCAAGTTATTCTCTCAGCTTTTTTACTTCAGCTACCACATAAAATTGTGGGGTGGCCACAAATTCTTTCACTAGCATCTGTCTCTCGGTGGGCCAATGATGGTTGCTCATGGTCATTTCTACAAGTAACCTCATTCCATCAGCTCCACTTTTCTTTATAAGTATTCCTCCGGCTGAACCAATTCCTTCATATGAGGAGTCAATACTTCATAGAAGTGGCTGGCTTGCATCTCCAAGTCTATTCCATGTCTTGGGCGCAATCGGGGTAGCTATTTGTATCTCTTCCAAGCATCATACAGTGACTTGTCGTATCTCTGACTGAAGTGTTTGATGTCACCTTTTCTTTTGAGGAGGACACTGGGGAAAGTAATTGGTGACGAATTCTGCTTGAAGCTCCTTCCAAGATCCATTTTGGCTCTTGTCCAAACTTGCAAACCATGAACGCGCCTCATCCTGAGAAAAAAAAAAACAATCGCATCCGAATGGTAACCTGCTGGACTCTATTCTGCTTCACCATATCTCACACCTTAATAAATTGGCTGAGATGTGCATACGGGCCTTCTATAGTTTTCCCTCCAAACTAATTCTGCTACACCATCTGAATTAGTCTCGTCTTCATTTCAAAGTTTTTGGCATTGATACCAACTCTGAATCGTGGCTCTTCTTGTTGTGCAGAAAATGATCCAGGATGGATCTCTGCGGTCTGAACACCTCAAGCGATCTCTGACTGTTGTTGCTCTCATTTATTGCTACCGATCTTGCAGCCTGTTCTGCTTAAGTTGCCTGTGCTACTCTCAGTTTCTCTCGAAGTTGTCGTACCTCATCCATGAATTATCTTCGCTCCTCGGGAGTCATATTTGGAAGAGAGACGTCCTGATTGTATGCCATTTCCTTCTGCTTCTCTCTCTCTTTCTGTGACTTGTTTTTGTTTTTCCGGCACGTCGCTTCAATCTCCAAAATTTGTTCTTTGAGTGCTTTACTCTTAGCTCTTGTATTCATGCACCTGCAAATGGAAAAGAGAGAGAATCAATCAGCATCAATCAACACAAATTTATGTCGATCAACGCGAACAATCTCTCTATGTGGACAAACACACACCCACGTCGGTTGATACAGAGAGCAAAATCAAGAAAACTCACACACATGACATTAAAACAAATCCCAATCCAACAAATATCAAAACAATCCAATATAAGAAATAATCTAATTATTCACCAACAATGGCGCCAATTTGATCACTGGAACAACCTATCAGATAATTGCAGAAATAGTGAGCAAATAAATTTATAAACTCGGAGGTTGTCGAACCCAAGGGAAAAGTGTAGCAAGATTATCTTATGTATTAAACGTAGGTTTTCGATTTGTTGTTTGAGAAAATCAGTATTCAAAAGGTGTTGGGGTTTTGAAAACAACTTTACAATATAAATCAATTAAATAGAAGCACAGATCCTAGGGAATTCAATAAAACTGTATAACATACGAGAAACAAATAACTCAAACCCAAAAAGATTATCTGACGGAAAATATGTTAATATGAAATCAATTCCTTGGTCGGGCAGTTAAATCCTAGATTATTAATAAGTAATTATCTCCTTTCGGTCTCACAAACACCTATTAATCAGTCCACATAAATAATAAGATTCATTCCTATAATCGATTTCTTCTTTGTAGGACAGAAAAACAATTACAGTAAACTCTCTCTTCCTATTGTTGATTTTTACCTCTCGGTCCTTCAATTAACAACTATAATCTATTCCAATTTTTATCTCTCGATCCTTCAATTGAAAACATATTTGAAATTAAATCAAAGAATTTAAACCAATTTATTAGGGTTTGAATAATTCAATCAACACATGAATTTAGATGGAGAAACCCTAGAATCTACTAAGTTTTGTGCCAGACATAGTAAAAGTAAACATAAAAATAGAAATTAAATATAGCATAAATTAAAACTTACTGAAAAATAAAGGATCGATCCTGCTCTCCAAGTCTTGAAAAATACTCCCTCCATCCTACTTCAATTGTCCATCTTTCCTTTTCGTATTCCCATTTAATTGTCCCATTACCTAAAATGGAAAATTAATACACACTCACTAATAAAATACTAATTTCCACTATCTCTTCTCGCATTGATTATTGTATCAATTCCCTTGTGGAGAATTGATAATGGACAGAAGGAGTAAAAACTGAATTCTTAACTTAATTCTAAACTGGATGATAAAATAAAACCTAATTCATGAGTTTATATAGTAGTAGGGTTAGACCTTATCTTCTTTAACTATAGGGATAAGTTTGATTTGGCAACATCCAATCGATTCTCGATCAATGACTTGAAAAATTGTGTTTCAACCCTAAGAAATCTATGCATCGGTCTATAAGAGATAACTAGTATACAAAGAGAGAGATTAACCAGATTTTAACATGAAATTTAGAACTGGGAATATCATAAAACAAAGTAAGAGGGTAACTTAATTAATTAAACAAAAAACATGAATCCAGAATAGTTGTTAGAACCCCAGAATCAGATTTTTGGCTACTAATAATGAAAAAAATAAACATAAATAAAGAAGAAGAAAATAAAAGAGAATATGAAAAATCCAAATCGAGGGTTGTCAATTCTTGAACTTCATTATTCTTCAGTTTTGAAAACTAAAATCTTAAACTAAAAAAATCACATACACATTTTCTTGCCCAACAAGGGTATTTATATTAGTGATTTGATCATATTTGATAAGGAAAAGGATACACATTGATCTCTATAGGATAAAAAAGATATATGTCTTTTGCACTTATGTGTCAACCGATATGCCTCCGCTATGGCCTCTATCGATCGTCGCAGTGATGAAGTTCTGATTTTTCTTCTTTTTTCAACCTGTTGACTTGTTGAATCATCTAAAACCTACAAAACTTACCACTACAATCATTAAACACGCCATGACACTATAATGCAAAGATATAATATACAACTTAATAAAAACTACAAACACAATAGAAAATATACATTGATAAGTGATATAAAATATATGCTTATCAGTTGGATCGCTAGGTGGGGCATTTGCAGTTCGATTATTATGGGGCCTTTTTTCTTGGTCTCTTTGTTTGCCTTTGAAATGAGTCCTAGTGGTCCCTTCGATCTCATATCCGGTCTAATTGCTTCTGCACAGGCTGAGCTGCCGACTTCCTGCGCTTTGGGGTGGCTTTACTGCTTAATCTCTGCCAAATCCATCTTCCTTTCTCTAACAAGAAGTAAAACATAAATCCTATTTTCAATATGTTGAGGTTTTATTTCGTACGGATACGGGGCCCCGAGATCCAACAAGGAATATAATAGGAAATAATATAAGAAAGATAAAGACAAACAGTAATGAACATAGTAGAAAGTTAAATAACAATTAAATTAAGGTAAGACCATAATTCATTTGATGAATGCAAGTACAAGGTGTGTAGATGAATTTGAACAGCATTACAACTAAGCCAAAAGTAAGTGTTATGTGTGAAGAATGTAGAATATATGAAATAGAGTTGACTACCCCTATTTATAGTTCATAGGGGAGTCGAGTACAAAGAATAAACCCTAGCCACTAGGTTTTCCTACGGTTTAGGAGACGGTGGAGCTGTTTCCGGGGAAATAGGGTGTGGTGCAACTGTTCGCACTTTCTTAGGAACCGCCAGGGCTTATCCGTAAGTTGATCTCGACTGTGCACCTACTTGAGTGACCTGCTCATGCAAGGTGCGTAAGGTGCTGTTTTGGGTGAGTTTCTGAGGTGCGTGGCTCTCTCTTGTGACCGGTTGGCTTTAGTTGCATTCTGTGTGGGCGTTCCTTGTAAGCTTTAAGTGCAAGCTGCACCTGTGCAGCTCCGGAGGAGCTACGCAAGTGCTCTCAACTCCGTACTTTATTCGTAGGCTGAGAACAAGAAGCAAACTCGTTCAAATCTGGTCGGGGCAGGTCCATTAGGTTGCGGCCCCAACACTAACCCCTTCGGCTCTAGGGTGTACCTGTAGTAGACAACAGAGTCAAAAAAATTGATTTATTAGGTTAACCTCGAAGGGTTATTTTATGGTTGTTAGACATGTAAGAAGTGCAAGATGCCGAGTTCCAACATCAGGAAGGCTCGGGTTATGACATGCGTGGATCCTATTTAAGCTGTTCAATCTATGTTAGCAGTTTGTTTAAGGAATCCGCACACGTTGGCTCCGGCCACCTTCGGGAAGATGGCTCGAGTGCACAATCGTGGGTCTAGTAACCACACCGTTCATTAGGGGGTATCTTATTTGGGCAGCCTTTGGTATGAGTCTTGTGCTCCTTGATCTAGCACTGTGTTTCCCTATCAGAAATATTGGGAGTTCGTAACTCTCTTTATGACTTGGTCGATCGCTTTTTTGGCGAGGCCTTGTTGTCATTTTATTCATTCTATTGGGGTGAGAATCCTTGTAAAGTTCCCTTGCTCCAAGGTCTTTTCAAAGGCTCCTTTGGATACCACATCGGGTGCAGCCCCTATCGTGTTTGGCCGATTGGGCCCTTGAGGTGCTCAAATGGCGTAGGTGCGCCACCGCTAGAGAATTGCCAATGCATAGTGTTTCAGGGTGTGAGGTATTTAAGGTGTGAGATTTCTAGGGTGTGCGTCTAAGTTTTTGCGCCTCAGATGCTGTGGCAGTTTTGTCAATAATCGCCACCGAATGGGCGGTTATGAGAGGGCAGTTGAAGGGTTGCAACACTATTCAGCTGCACTCCCATCTATACACGTCCTTTTCATCACGTCGCCCATTTCCTCTACTTCACCGATTCTCACTCCTCCTCGCATTCTCTCCCATTTTCTCTTGCGATTTTCCAACAGCCATCGTTTGTTTTTGGGTTTGACATGCATTCTTCGGAAGATTTACTCGCAGAATTTTGAGGGATCCACCATGCTCGATCTGTGTGGTATTATTCTCTATTTCCCTCTCTATGTTTATTTTCTTGAACGCACATAGTAAACCTCGGGTTGCTTCCCTTTCTTTTCATCTGTGTGGGTTAGCTTTTAGACGTCGCTTTGTGCTTTTGGGGGGTAGATTTGTGGGTAGTGCCTTTCTTTTGTTGCCTTTATTATTATGGTTTCTTCTCCTCTCTGGACGCCTACACCATCGTGTTCGCCTGCGGGCGAGTCGATGGGGGATTCCAACACATCTCGCCCCGTTCTAGGGTTGGTTGCGCTGCAGGACCCTGCGCAGGGTGTGGCCAGCGATCCTGTTCAATTATCTTCCTCTTTTGAATTCGCGGTGGAGTGCACCCCGAGGAGGCTCTTAGGCATTATTTCTTGCATCACGGAGGAACAACTCTAGGAGTTTCTGGCCAAGGTGGGTTGTCCTGAGGTGGATCGCTTGATCCCCCTATCGGACCAGAGGTGCAACTTGCCAGCTCCTGAGTATGTTTAGTTTTATCTGCTCGCTAGAGATAAGGGCGTTGGCTTCCCGATCCACCCCTTCTTGTACAACGTGCTTCATTCCTAGGGTGTGGAACCTTTTCAGGTGTCCACTGTGAGTTGGTGTCATTTGGTGGGGACTTTGACACGTTCTTTGACCTAGGGTTAGGACTTCCCAGCTTTAGGGAGTGGCACGACATCTACCATTTAAACTGTTTTGAGAAAGGGTATTACTACATAACTAGGTGGCCAGGAGGTAGGTCTCCGGTAGTGTCGGGTGATCGATTTATATACTGAAAGCATTCTAATTTGTATATTATGTACAAGGTTGATTGGTTAATATACTGGGAATCATAAATGTTGTATGTTCATCACATGTCTGAATTAACAAACATGTGTCGCAAATGCAATTATCCTCTTATCTCATCGATAGGGAGAACATACGGTATGTAGAAGATCACGGAAGATAGTATGGATTGTTTGACCTAGCGAGATATAAATAGTAATCACAGCTGAGACAGTTCCAGGATAAACTGTTGGTGTAGGCTGCAGCATACGCAGTAATAAGCATCTTATCTTGGATGGCTTGGTATGTTGGTGTGGGGAACACATTGATAAGGACCTAAGTCGAGATTGATTATTTTATCTGGCATTAAAAGAATCTAGATCTCTATGGCTTGATGAGATCCTAAGCCTATATGAATGTATAGAAGTATTTGCGGATTGTGTATTACTTTGAGTTGCAGTGAAAGGCTCTAGTTGATCTTGTAAATCTATATCTTGGGTAATAGCAGTTTGTGTATGACTGTCTGGTACTGGAACTAGGTAATCACATCCAGTATAGGATGGTGACATTCCCTGAACAGCTCAAAAGGTTCGTTATGCTAAGTCTTGCAGGCTGATTAAGTTCATGCATAACTGAAAAGGTTTGAGTAGATTGATTCACGAATCTAAGATGTTAATTAATTAAATAACTAGTCAGAGCTTAAATTAATTAACGAATGTCTGTAACCTTAAATGTGGGGATATACCGAGCCCATACAACCCGTACCTCAAAACATGGTAGCAAATAGGTAGGACAGCATTGATTCTCTGGTGAAATGAATCAATATTAAATAATTAATTATATTCTTGGTTGAATATGGGAATTAATTAATTGATAGGCCTCATTTGCTATTTGCATTCTGGTCCCTGGTCTGGCCCATGAAACTCAAGCCCAATAGAAGTCCAGTATTTTCCTATAAATAGGCCTCAGTTCCTCAGATCTCAACACACCACAAGATCATAAGTTGCTCGCAGAAAACCAGGTTTTGGGAGCTGTGGTGATCGACTAGATCTGAGAACGAGGAGGAAATTCTGCATCTCAACCGGGCAAGGAATCTGAAGGGAATCTTCACCAGATATTCAGATTGAGTTGGGATACAGATCAGAAGATCAAATCAGGAGGATTTTTCTTCTCTCTCTCTCTCCTTGTTTTTCAAATAATTGATTTATTTTCGTAAAATTCATTTCCTCAATCTGTTAGGAATTAAATCTTTGTGCGTGGGAAAGATCAAGAGGAATCTCCGCGCACTCGTTCTTCAGTGTTTCGCAATCCAGGTATTCCGCATAAATCCCCTTATGCATATTCAATAGGAGCATGCTAGGATTAATCATAGGCTTATCAATTTATTTTTGATATTCCAATTAACGATCATTGGCAAACGGACTTCGTGATTTAGTTCACGAATCCATTTATTTGGTATCAGAGCCAGGTTAAATTAATTGGCTCTATCTGAAAAATAATATTGCCTATGAAATTGCATGATAATTATTATTGAATGTATGCATGGGTTTTGGATTGTATGATTTTTCGTCCTCATGGTTCTCGGGTTAATTCGCCCTTTTATATGGATTTGTTTTTCACCCACGATATAAATTCGTGGTTAGACTTAGATTTTTAGATTGTAATTAGGATTATTCAATGTAATCTTTTATTTCAAAAATTAAATCTATAAAATGAAGAACGAAGAACACGAAGAACGAAGGGCCGCACAACGCATGACAGTGCCGACACGGCAGCACGACCGTGCACGGCGGGGCACGACGGACGGCGCGCGGCGGGGCCACGGCAGCGGCGTAGCCCCGCACGCGCATACAGGTGAGGGTTGCGCAGCCCATGGCCGGGGTGCGGCGGCTCCGGGCAAGGTCGACGGCGCGAGGGACGGCAGGGCAGGTAGCCGGGACAGTGGCGCACGGCTAATGTGCGCGCGCGACACTGCGGAACCCTAGGTTCCGTGCGCACCAGCGGCGCATCTCCCCCCCTCAGTCAATGTTGGTAGGCGGAGCAGGTGGTGGCGGCGGTGGCTCGAGTGACCGGCGACGCAGGCTGGGTGCGCGAGCCGGGTGCGGAAAAACCTTAAGGTTTTTCACGTGGTTCGCACGAGCTTCTGATCCCATTCTTGCGCAATCCCGGTGAGTCACGGAGGCCGACGGTGGAGAAGAAAGGTTAACGGTGGTTCAGGAAATGGTCGGGGCAAGCTGGGGCGGCGGCATGCGAAACAGGCAACGGCCGGAAGATGCGGCATCGCGGGCTGCAACCATGCACGTACGTGCATGGCTGTTGCGCACGCCGGTGGTGGCTCGTCGGGCAAAGTTCTCAAAGGCTATTGGGCTTGCAATGTGTGCCTAGGCCCGCGATTTGGTTAACTGGCCCAATTGTCCAATTTTATGATGGATCAAATCTTGGAGGCCCAGATTCAAAAATAAATTCAGATTACAGTCCAAGTAGTGGGAGCCCAGTCAAAGATCTGTATAATTAATTTCAACTTGTAATAGTTAGAATTAATTTTATTTCGTATCATGGGTCCACGAGGACATTTTTTATTTGTTTTATTATCTGTCTTCGCATGATATATGTGTTTAATTTAACTGCGCAGCATATAAACATGTTGTAGATAATAGGAGCACGTTTACTGCTTTAAAGCATGCTATGTGATTTATTTTGTATAATTAATTATAACTATAAATTCGGGGTTCATGCTATGCATGATAGAATTTTAGCAATGTTATAATTATGGCTACATAAAATAATCTGTGCAATTGAACTTTATGAACTAAAAAATTACTAAGCTCATAATTTAGTAAGACCTCTGATAACTGCAGTAAAGCGGTTAAGCAAATAATATTTTTACACCCAAGGGCGGTCGATCCCACAGGGAATGTGCAGCGAGAAATCCAAAGTACTAGCCATGATTCTTAGGACGTAGATGTTTGAGGAAATTGGAAAAGGTTTTTGTTTAGGAAATTAAAGATAACAATTGCAAGGAATTAAAGGGTTTTGAAAAAAATTAAAGGAAAGCACAGATCCTCGGGCAGATAATCTAATCATCAAC
>JAPKLW010001036.1:0-14849 GCA_026898455.1 Plectranthus barbatus | reverse complement strand
CAATGGAGAAATATATAGATAAGTGAGTATAATTATGAGCTTATCAACCTCCACAAAGCGAGCCTTTATTGGAAGTGGGTAATTTATTAGGTAAACGTCTACATGTGTAGCTTACTTAATTTATTATTCATAAGTTCTAATAGATAGGATTTCTTAAAACAAACATTTATTTCATGTGAGAAGTGGGAGTTCTTGCTTAAACGTCTACATGTGTAGCTTGCGTATTGAATTTTCATAAGTTCTCTAGGGATTGAATTAAATGAGATAGCCTTAATATAGGGATCGGCTGTGTTCTAATAGATCCTTATATGGGAGGGTTGGCTTTGGTGGTAAGCTAGCTTAGATGTTATCCAGAGTATAACTCATTTGTGATGTCCCTGCTCAGTAGGATAATATGGTCTTAAGTAAGTCTCCAATTATTAATTCCATTTGTCTAAGGAACCCGGGCATGGATTGGAATTAAAGGACTTGAATTGAAAGATGCAGTCTGGTTAAGTGTTTTGTTGTAATCGTCTACATGTGTGGCTAGCAATAGTAATACTTAGGCAAATTGGAGGAAACATTAATATTGCTTTATCGTAAGATTTCAATATTTAATTGTCTCAATAGTTTGCGACTATGTTTTAATTTCTGCCATAATTTATTGTTTTCAGACATGTCTTTATCGAATGTAATCAATATCTTCGCACAAAACCTATTAACCGGTCCCAATTTCCAAGAATGGAAACGCAACTTGGATTACATCCTTGTTGCAGAGGAACACAAGTTTGTCTTTGATAAGCCTCGTCCGGCTGCTCCCACTAAAGCATCGACTGATGAGGAAAGGAGCTACTATAACAAGTGGATCAAGTCAAACAATATAGTGAAATGCTATATGATGACTACTATGTCCAAGGTACTTGCACAACAACATCATTCATATGATAATGCTAGTGACATAATGGACAGCCTCACAGCGACCTATGGTGAGTCAGACCGTGCAGTCAGATTCAATCTCAAGAGGGAAATCGTGGGAAAAAAAATGGCAGAAGGTAGCTCGGTCAGAGAACAAGTGGTCGGCATGACTCACCTCATGGATGAGCTCACGCTACACGTGATGGATTTATATACTGAAAGCATTATGATTGGTATATTATGTACAAGGTTTATTGGTTAATATACTGGGAATCATAATTGTTGTATGTTCATCTCCTGTCTGAATTAACAAACATGTGTCGCAAACACAATTATCCTCTTATCTCGTCGATAGGGAGATCATACGGTGTGTAGAAGATCACGGAAGATCGTATGGATCAGTTGACCTAGCGAGATATAAATAGTCATCACAGCTGAGACAGTTCCAGGATAAACTATCGGTGTAGGCTGCAGCATATGCGGATAAGCATCTTATCTTGGAGGTCTTGGTATGCTGGTGTGGGGCACACATTGATGAGGACCTAAGTCGAGATCGATTCTTTTATCTGACATTAAAAGAATCTAGATCTTTATGACTCGATGGAATCTTAAACCTATAAGAGGTTACATAAGTATACATATATTGTATATCACTTTGAGTTGTAGAGAGGGTTCTAGTTGAACCTGTAATTCTGCAGTCTTGGGTGATATCAATTTGTGTATGACTGTCTAGTATCTGAACTAGGTAACCACATCCAGTATAGGATGGTGACATTCCCTCAACAGCTCAAAAGGTTCGTTATGCTAAAGTCCTGCAGGCTGATTAAGTTCAAGCATAAGTGAAAAGGTTTGAGTGGATTGATTCAGGAATTAAAGATGTTAATTAATTAAATAGCTTGTCAAAGCATAAATTAATTAACGAATGTCTGTAACCTTAAATGTGGGGATAAACCGAGTCCAATGCAACCCGTTCCTCAAAACGTGATAGCAAATAGGTAGGACAGTATTGATTCTCAGGTGGCATGAATCAATATTAATTAATTAATTATATTATGGGTTGAATATGGGAATTAATTAATTGATAGGCCTTATTTGCTATTTGCATTCTGGTCCCTGGTTTGGCCCATGATAACTCAAGCCCAACAGAAGCCTAGAATTTCCTATAAATAGGCCTCAGTACCTCAGACCTCAATACACCTACACCTCATAAGATCACAAGTTGCACACAGCAAACCAGAGCATTGGGAGCTGTGGTGATCGACAGGGTCTGAGATACGAGGAGGAAATTCTGCTTCTCAACCGGGCAAGGGATCTGATAGAGAACCTTCACCAGGTTTTCAGATCGAGTTGGGAAACAGATCAGAAGATCAGATCAGGAGGATTTCTTCTTCTCTCTCTCCTCTTTATTTTCGAAAATATTATATTATTTTCTATTGATTAATTTCCTCAATCTGTTAGGAAATTAAATCTTGGTGCGTGGGAAAGATCAAAGGGCATCTCCGCGCACGCGTTCTTCAGAGTTCATCGATCCAGGTATTCCGCATAACTTTCTTATGCATAATAATATAGGAGCATGCTAGGATTTTCATATGCATAGCAATTTATTTTGATATTCCAATTAACGATCCTTGGCAAACGGACTTCGTGATTCAGTTCACGAATCCCTTCAATTGGTATTAGAGCGAGGTTTAATTAATTGGCTCTATCAGAAAAATAATATTGCCTATGAACATGCATGATTATTATTATTAATTGCATGCAATGGATGGTTTATGGATTGATTGTATATTTTTCGTCCTCGTGGTTCCTCGGGTTAATCCGCCCATTTATATGGATTCATTTTTCACCCACGAGATAAATCTGTGGTTAGATTTAGATTTTAGATTGTAATTAGAATTATTCCATGTAATTTTCTATTTTCAAAATTAAATCTATAAAACAAAGAACGAAGAACACGAAGAACACGAAGAACAAAGAACACGAAGAACGAAGGACCGCGCGACAACATGCGACAGGGCCGGCATGGCTGGTGGCCATGCACGGCCATCGACGGCAGCACACGGCAGACCGGCGGGTGGTGGCGGCGCACAGCGACGGCGGCGGCGCTGAAACCCTAGGGTTTCGCGCGCGCACGCACGCGCACAAGCCGCGCGGCCACGGCCAGTGCAGGGCACGGCGCGCGGGGCTCTTGGCCGGGCCGGCGATGCGAGAGGCGACGGGCAGGGCGGCGGTTCACGGCGGCGAGCGGGACAGGCGCGCGGGGGTGCGCGCGACGCGGCGGAACCCTTGGGTTCGCGCGCGCGCGTCAGCCCTGCACGGCGCTGTGCACGCCGGCAGTCGTCCTCCCTCCCTCGATCGGCGTCGGCAGGCGGGGCAGGCGGGGCAGGTGGAGGCGGTGGCTAGGTGGCCGGCGACGCGGGCTGGGACGGCGGTAGGCGTGCGGCCGGACGTGGAAAACCCTAGGGTTTTTCGCGTGGTTCGTGCGACCCCGGTTTCGTCCTTGCACGATTCCGGCGAGTCACGGAGGCCAACGGAAGAGAAGAAGAGTGAACGGCAGTTCGGGCGACGGTCGGGGCAAGCCGGGGCGGTGGCATGCGAAACGGGCAACGGTCGGAGGAGGCGGTATCGCGGACTGCATCCATGCACGTACGTGCATGGCTGTTGTGCATGCCGAGAGCCCTCACGACGACGGCGGGTCGCCAGCGATGGTGTTTCGCCGGTGGTGGCTCGTCGGGCCGAGTTCTCGCGGGCTATTGGGCTTGCAATGTGTGCCTAGGCCTGCGATCTGGTTAACTGGCCTAGTTGTCCAATTTTCTGATGGATCAAATCTTGGAGGCTCAAGTTCAGAAAATAAATCAAGATCTCAGTCCAAGTAGTGGGAGCCCAGTCGAAGATCTGTAAAATAAATTCCAACTTGTAATAGTTAGATTTATTTTGTTTTGTATCATGGGGCCACGAGGACATTTTTTATTTGTTTTATTATCTGTCTTCGCATGATATACGTGTTTAATTTAAATTGCGCAGCATATAAGCATGTTGTAGATAATCGAGCATGTTTACTGCTTTTATTTACAACTTTAAAGCATGCTATGTGATTTATTTTATGTAATTAATTATGACAATAAATTCGGGGTTCATGCTTTGCATGATAGAATTTTAGCAACGTTATAATTATGGCTACATAAAATAATCTGTGCAATTGAACTTTATGAACTAAAAATTACTAAGCTCATAATTTAATAAGACCTCCACAAAGCGATCCTTTATTGGAAGTGGATAATTTATTAGGTAAACGTCTACATGTGTAGCTTACTTAATTTATTGTTCATAAGTTCCAATAGATAGGATTTCTTAAAACAAGCATTTATTTCATGTGAGAAGTGGGAGTTCATGCGTAAACGTCTACATGTGTAGCTTGCGTATTGAATTTTCATAAGTTCTCTAGGGATTGAATTAAATGAGACAACCTTATTATAAGGGATCGGGTGTATTAAAATAGATCCTTATATGGGAGGGTTGGCTTTGGTGGTAAGCTAGCTTAGATATTGTCCAGAGTATAACTCATATGTGAAGTCCCTGCTCAGTAGGATAATATGGTCTTAAGTTAGTCTCCAATTATTAATTCCATTTGTCTAAGGAACCCAGGCATGGATTGGAATGAAAGACTGGAATTGAAAGATGCACTCTGGTTAAGTGTTTTGTTGTAAACGTCCACATGTGTGGCTTGCAATAGTAATACTTAGGCAAATTGGAGGAAACATTAATATTGCTTTATCATAAGGTTTCAATATTTAATTGTTTCAATGTTCTGCGACTATGTTTTAATTTTTGCCATAATTTATTGTTTTCAGACATGTCTATTCATGTTGTAAATCTCTTAGCAACAAACCCTTTAATCGGTCACAATTTTCCTGAAAGCATTATGATTGGTATATTATGTACAAGGTTTATTGGTTAATATACTGGGAATCATAATTGTTGTATGTTCATCTCCTGTCTGAATTAACAAACATGTGTCGCAAACACAATTATCCTCTTATCTCGTCGATAGGGAGATCATACGGTGTGTAGAAGATCACGGAAGATCGTAAGGATCGTTAGACCTAGCGAGATATAAATAGTCATCACAGCTGAGACATTTCCAGGATAAACTGTCGGTGTAGGCTGCAGCATATGCGGATAAGCATCTTATCTTGGATGTCTTGGTATGCTGGTGTGGGGCACACATTGATGAGGACCTAAGTCGAGATCGATTCTTTTATCTGACATTAAAAGAATCTAGATCTTTATGACTCGATGGAATCTTAAACCTATATGAGGATACAGAAGTATAAATATATTGTATATCACTTTGAGTTGTAGAGAGGGTTCTAGTTGAACCTGTACTTCTGCAGTCTTGGGTGATATCAATTTGTGTATGACTGTCTGGTATCTGAACTAGGTAACCACATCCAGTATAGGATGGTGACATTCCCTGAACAGCTCAAAAGGTTTTTTATGCTAAAGTCCTGCAGGCTGATTAAGTTCAAGCATAAGTGAAAAGGTTTGAGTGGATTGATTCAGGAATTAAAGATGTTAATTAATTAAATAGCTTGTCAAAGCATAAATTAATTAACGAATGTCTGTAACCTTAAATGTGGGGATAAACCGAGTCCAATGCAACCCGTTCCTCAAAACGTGGTAGCAAATAGGTAGAACAGTATTGATTCTCAGGTGGCATGAATCAATATTAATTAATTAATTATATTATGGGTTGAATATGGGAATTAATTAATTGATAGGCCTTATTTGCTATTTGCATTCTGGTCCCTGGTCTGGCCCATGATAACTCAAGCCCAACAGAAGCCTAGAATTTCCTATAAATAGGCCTCAGTACCTCAGACCTCAATACACCTACACCTCATAAGATCACAAGTTGCACACAACAAACCAGAGCATTGGGAGTTGTGGTTATCGACAGGGTCTGAGATACGAGGAGGAAATTCTGCTTCTCAACCGGGCAAGGGATCTGATATAGAACCTTCACCAGGTTTTCAGATCGAGTTGGGAAACAGATCAGAAGATCAGATCAGGAGGATTTCTTCTTCTCTCTCTCCTCTTTATTTTCGAAAATATTATATTATTTTCTATAGATTAATTTCCTCAATCTATTAGGAAATTAAATCTTGGTGCGTGGGAAAGATCAAAGGGCATCTCCACTCACGCGTTCTTCAGAGTTCATCGATCTAGGTATTCCGCATAACCTTCTTATGCATAATAATATAAGAGCATGCTAGGATTTTCATAGGCATAGCAATTTATTTTGATATTCCAATTAACGATCCTTGGCAAACGAACTTCGTGATTCAGTTCACGAATCCCTTCAACACGGAGGTGGTATCGATGCCGAAGCGCAGGTTGATATTATCCTCAACTCTCCGCCAAAGTCCTATGAGAACTTTAGACTGAATGTTGTCATGAACATGAAAGAGTATACTCTTAACGAGCTACTCAATGACTTGATGGCAGCGGAATCAGTAATGCAACCAGAAAAAGTTATTTTGGCTACTTCTAGCAAACGTCCTGTTGCGCTGGTTGGCAAGAGGCGCAAAGGAATGTTTAAGAAGAAAGCCAAAGGTACAACTTCTGGTGGAAAGTCAAAAAGGACACCGGGCGTGCCTGCTAAAAGGGACAAGTGTTTCAGGTGTGGCAAGGCAGGTCACTGGAAGAAAGATCGTCTAGTAAGGAGGACTGGATAAGGTGCGTCATGTGCATTTATAACGGAAACATGTTTAGCATCGGTTTCTACCCATTCTTGGGTAGTGGATACTGGAGCTACTGACCATGTTTGTTATACTTTGCAGGGGTTCAGGCCGACAAGGCAGCTGAAGCATGACGAGATTACCATCTCAATGGGCAGCGGAGAGCGAGTCTCAGCAGTAGCCATTGGAGATTTTACTTTATGCGTTGAAAACAATGTTTTGATTTTGAGAGATGTTTTATATGTGCCGGTTTTTCGGCGGAACTTAATTTCAGTTTCCAAGTTATTTTGTTATGGATATTCAGTTATTTTTCATAGTGGAGTTTCTATCATTGGTAATAACGGTGCAATCTGTCATGGCAAACTAATTGACTCTCTCTATATCAATGATTGTATGCATAAATCTTCCGTGAATGTTGCAAACTCATCCAATAATAATAATCATTTAAAGAGAAAGTTTTCTTCCGATGAGGATCAAACATATCTCTGTCACTTGAGACTAAGTCACATCAATCTAAAGAGGATTAAAAGATTAGCATGCGATGGGCTCTTGGATTCCTTTCAAGTGGAACCGCATCAAATCTGTGAGTCCTGTATAGAAGGAGAGATGACGACCAGGCCATTTAAGACAAGTCAGTCTCGAGCAGAGAATGTGTTGGATTTGATCCACTCTGACTTATGTGGACCAATGTCCATGCAAGCTCGTGGAGATTATGAGTACTTCGCCACATTCATTGACGATTACTCAAGATTCGGATATGTCTAATTGCTTTACCATAAGTCTGAATGCTTTGAGAAATTCAAAGAGTTTAGGACTGGGGTAGAAAAGAAGCTAGGAAAGACCATCAAGATACTACGATCAGATCGTGGTGGTGAATACATCAGTAACGAGTTCTTGCAGTACTTGTCAAATAACGGGATTACATCCCAGTGGACTGCACCAGGAACCCCTCAACAAAATGGTGTAGTGGAAAGAAGAAATAGAACTCTCTTGGAAATGGTCATGTCGATGATGAGTTATGCAAGCTAGCCTATTTCGTTTTGGGGATATGCCTTGGAGACAGCGGCCTACTTGCTTAACCTGGTACCTTCTAAATCAGTTCCTAAAGCACCTCTGGAACTCTGGTATGGGCGAAAGCCAAGTTTGAACAGAGTGAGGGTTTGGGGTTGTCTAGCATATGTGCTGACAAAGGAACCTGATAAGTTAGAAAATAGGTGTAAGCTGATGTTGTTCGTAGGATATCCCAGGCAAACAAAAGGTGGTTATTTCTATTCTCCTGAGAATTAGAAAGTTGTTGTCCGTACCAACGCGAGATTCTTAGAGGACGAATATGTAAGAAACTACAGATCTAAGAGTGAAATTGTCCTCCACGAGCTTGTGGACAAAGAAGCAATTCCATCAAGAAAGCCTAGTGTAATGGTAAATCCACCTACAAGAGGTGAGGCTATACCAACTCTGCCACTAATGCAAGGTATGGGACCAACGCGTACTGTGCCAACTACTGACACGGTTCAGATGTCTCGTCGCAGTGGGAGGGTTAACCACCAACCCGAAAGGTACATGTTCGTGGGAGAGTCTTCGCACTTGATCCCGGAAAATGGATTGGATGATACCGATCCCTGGACATATGACGAGGCGGTATCTGATAAAGATGCAGACAAATGGCTGATCGCCATGGATTCGAAAATAGAATCCATTATGGCTAAGGATGTATGCCAGAAAACTGATTTGCCAGATGGCTGTAGAGCAATAGGGTGCAAATGGGTATGCAAAAGAAATAAAAGAGCGAATTGTGAAATTACAGCTTTCAAAGCAAGGCTGGTGGCGAAGGGTTTAAGTCAGAAAGAAGGTGTAGACTATGACGAGACCTTCTCACCGGTAGCCATGCTTAAGTCTATTTGTATAATCCTAGCCATAGCAACATATAAGGACCTAGAAATATGGCAGATGGATGTCAAAACCATGTTTCTAAACGGGTACCTTGAAGAAGGTAGGGACATCTATATGCAACAGCCAGAAGGTTATGTGCAGAAGGGCGAAGAACATTTGGTCTGGAAGCTAAGGAAGTCGCTGTATGGACTTAAACAAGCTTCATGGTCATGGAATCTGCGTTTTGATGAAGTGATTAAATCCTATGGATTTTCACAATGCTCAAACGAGAGTTGCGTGTACTGTCTATGTGTCAGCGGAAGCGTGGTGTTCCTTGCACTTTATGTAGATGATATTCTCCTATTTGGCGATAATGTGGAAGTATTGTCGGGCATAAAGGGGTGGTTATCCGTGTAGTTTCATATGAAGGACCTTGGGGAGGCAGGATACATCCTAGGGGTAAAAGTATTGCAGCAAGAGGATGCTGACCTTGTCTCAAGGATCATATGTGGATACTGTGATTGCCCGTTTCAGCTTGCAAACTGCAAAGAAAGGTCTGTTACCCTTGACACATGGCATATATCTTTCCAATGATCAGTGTCCGGTGACAAAAAGGGAGAAAGATGAAATGAGGAATATGCCGTATGCATCGGCCGTGGGGAGCCTCATGTATGCAATGCTATGTACGAGACCAGATATCTGCTTCGCTGGAGGCATGGTAGCGAGATACCAGTCTAACCCTGGACAGGCGCATTGGACCACGGTAAAGCACATACTCAAATACCTGAAAAGGACTAGAGACTATTGTCTCATCTATCAGTGTGAGGAGTTGTGCCCTGTAGGCTATACTTATTCGGATTTCCAGGCAGACCGAGATGAAAAGAAGTCCACCTCTTGCTGTGTGTTTACATTGGGAGGTAGGGCCATATCATGGAGGATTGCAAAGCAGAAGTGCATTGCGGACTCCACCATGGAAGCAGTATGTGGCAGCTTCTGAAGCTTCGAAAGAAGCAGTATGGTTTCGAAACTTCCTTCTGGAGTTGGACGTGATTCCTAAGCTGCCCAAGACAATTACGATATATTGTGATAATTCGGGAGTTGTGGCTAATTCAAAGGAACCACAAACTAACAGAGCAACAAAACATACTGAAAGGAAGTACCATATTATACGAGAAATCGTAGCAATCCCGATGTGCTAGTAGAGAAGATTGATACAAGAAATAATCTAGCGGATCCATTCACAAAGGCTTCGCCTCAGAAGGTCTACGAGATGCATGTACGTAACCTTGGGCTGAGGGCAAAGCTATCCACGTAGAATGTTTGATGTAATAGCTAGATTAGTTTAGACGCATTATACTCTGGAAAGCACCTGTATAATGCTTTGAGTATAAGTGGGAGATTGATGGATTTATATACTGAAAGCAATATGATTGGTATATTATGTACAAGGTCGATTGGTTAATATACTGGGAATCATAAATGTAGTATGTTCATCTCATGTCTGAATTAACAAACATGTGTGGCAAATGCAATTATCCTCTTATCTCGTCGATAGGGAGATCATACGGTGTGTAGAAGATCATGGAAGATCGTAGGGATCGTTTAACCTAGCGACATATAAATAGTTATCACAACTGAGATAGTTCCAGAATAAACTGTCGGTGTAGGCTGCAGCATACGCAGTAATAAGCATCTTATCTTGGAGGGCTTGGTATGCTGGTGTGGGGCACACATTGATAAGGACCTAAGTCAAGATCGATTCTTTTATCTGACATTTAAAGAAACTAGAACTCTGTGGCTTGATGAGATCCTAAGCCTATATGAAGGTAGAGAAGTATATGCGGATTGTGTATTACTTTGAGTTGCAGTGAAAGGCTCTATTTGAGCTTGTATATCTATATCTTGGGTAATAACAGTTTGTGTATGACTGTCTGGTACTGGAACTAGGTAACCACATCCAGTATAGGATGGTGACATTCCCTGAACAGCTCAAAAGGTTCGTTATGCTAAGTCCTGCAGGCTGATTAAGTTCAAGAATAAGTGAAAAGGTTTGAGTGGATTGATTTAGGAATATAAGATGTTAATTAATTAAATAGCTTGTCAGGGCTTAAATTAATTAACGAATGTCTGTAACCTTAAATGTGGGGATATACCGAGCCCATGCAACCCGTACCTCAAAACGTGGTAGCAAATAGGTAGGACAGTATTGATTCTCTGGTGGAATGTATCAATATTAATTAATTAATTATATTTTGGGTTGAATATGGGAATGCATTAATTGATAGGCGTCATTTGCTATTTGCATTCTGGTCCCTGGTCTGGCCAATGAAACTCAAGCCCAATAGAAGTCCAGTATTTTCCTATAAATAGGCCTCAGTTCCTCATATCTCAACACACCACAAGATCATAAGTTGCACGCAGCAAACCAGGTTTTGGGAGCTGTGGTGATCGACTAGATCTGAGAACGAGTAGGAAATTTTGCTTCTCAATCGGGCAAGGAATCTAAAGGGAATCTTCACCAGATATTCAGATTGAGTTGGGATACAGATCAGAAGATCAGATCAGGAGGATTTTTCTTCTCTCTCTCTCCTTGTTTTTCGAACATAATTGATTTATTTTCATAAGATTCATTTCCTCAATCTGTTAGGAATTAAATCTTTGTGTGTGGGAAAGATCAAGAGGAATCTCCGCGCACTTGTTCTTCAGGGTTTCGCAATCCAGTTATTCCGCATAAACCCCCTTATGCATTATTCCAATTAACGATCCTTAGCAAACGGACTTCGTGATTCAGTTCACGAATCCCTTCATCGGGCTCACCTAGAAATTCCAAGGATTGGTAACAAGTTCTTCTTCCTTGGGTTGAACCCAGTAGCCCCGGAGTTCCTTACCTCCTGTGGAAGAACAAAGAGTAGGTGTTTCTTTTTATGTATCGGTTCTGCTTTGGCTCTTTTTTCCTCGTTTAACTTTGGGGTGATCTTTGATTTGCAGAAATTCCGAGGATTGACCTTTCGTTGGAGGAGACTATCAGGAGGAATTTGGATGCAGTCTTCGATGGGTGCAACATTAGTGCGTATTCCATTAGGTACCCGAAAGGGAGAGAGATTGTGCTTCTCGAGGATTATCACGACGAGCTAATAGATCCGGCTATTATTGCTCAGATGTTGGCGCCAAAGAAGAGAGCGATGGAAGAATCTTCGAGGGCTCACGAGGACACCCCTTTGTCTAAGAAGGTGGGGTGCACCTCAGCTACGCCAGCTTCCAAGGTGCATGAGGACATTCAAGGTGCGGACTCGGACCGCCTGGGTGCGGGTCGCCAAGATGCGGGTGGCCAAGGCACAGGTTGTCGCCGAGGTGCGGGGAGTCAGGCTATTTCACACCACTCCTCCAAGAGCCGAAATGAACATTCCACCCACAGGACGGGTTCCTCCGGGCATGATTCCGTGGAGGACTATTTTGGCTAGGGCAAGAGGTTTTCACAGAGATTGCGGCTACAAGACAGTGCAGACTATAGATTGGGCAAGGTAGTTAGGGTGTCTTAGCCCCAGGGTAAATGATACGATCCTCGCCAGAAGGTTTAGATCGCAACCCAGGAACTCGAACGATTCGACCCAGACCTGACGCGGAAGCAAACTGAAAACTGAAAATGGAAGGATCCAACACCTTTGGATTCGAAAACATTCAAGTACTGTAGTCCAGAAATAATTCTCCTACGACCCAACAACGAAGGATATATGCGAAGACACCACCAATGGACATGATTGTCCAATTAATTAGTCGAAATCTAAAGCCTATGGATGAATAGGAATTTCAAAAATTTGAGCTCTCAGAAATAAAGGAGAAAACCTCACAAATTTTATTAAACTGAAAACTGCCTCAAAATTGTTCCATACAAGGCCTATAAATAGACAACTCAAACCCTACACTAATAAGGAAACTATAAATTCAAAAATTAACTATAATTTTCGAAAATTAACTTATTAATTCAAAAATTAAGAAAGAAAGGCCTAAACATGTTGGCCCAAAATAATGGAATAAAATTAAACGAAGCCTAATCACTACAAATAATTAAATTAATAATTTTTGGGTCTTCGTTTAATTCTTTCAACACCATCAACTCCTTGGAAATATTGGCAGCCCAAATGCCTTTAATAAATAAACTCAATCCAGCTCTCAAAGTCCTTGCTTGAGCTCTAGTCATCGGTCCAGTCGGAATGTAGATTGGATCGTCTCTCACTACTGCTACTTGGGCTCCATCATTCCCCTCCTCTTCTATAGGATTTGTCCTCAAATCCAAGTTGTCACCTACATCAAAATGACTTAAATCAGCAACATTAAATGTAGAACTAACATCATACTCACCTGGTAAGTCCAACTTGTATGCATTATCATTCACTTTCTCCACCACTTGGAAGGGACCATCTCCACGAGGTAACAGCTTCGATCTCCGCTGCAAAGGAAACGTCTCCTTTCGCATATGTAGCCAAACCCAATCTCCAGGCTCAAAAAACATCTTCTTGCACCCTTTATTTCCTTGTTTCACATACTGCTCAGTACGGCGCTCTATGTTCTGCCTAGCCTTCTCATGAATCTGCTTCACAAAATCAGCTCGTTTCTGCCCATCAAGGTTAGTAAACTCTTGTGCAGGTAAAGGAGATAAATCCAAAGGAGTCAAATGATTAAAACCATACACAATATCAAAAGGGGAAGACTGAGTAGCAGAATGAACATAACGATTATAAGCAAACTCAACATGAGGCAAACATTCTTCCCAATTCTTAATATTCTTCTTAAGTATAGCTCTCAACAATGCAGGTAAAGTCCTATTAACTACTTCAGTTTGACCATCAGTTTGTGGAAAACAAGTAGTAGAAAACAATAACTTAGTTCCTAACATACACCACAAAGTCATCCAGAAGTAACTCAAGAACTTAGAATCTCTAACAGAAATAACTGTCCTAGGTAATCGAACTTTTCTAAAGAACAAAGCAGCAAAATGAGATGCATCATCAGACTTATGACAAGGAATAAAATGAGTCATCTTAGAAAACCTATCAACAAACATAAATATATAATCACTACCACGCCCAGTACGTGGAAAACCTAGCACAAAATCCATAGAAATATCAACCCAAGGTGCAGTAGGGATAGGTAGGCGTATACAATCCATGGGAGCTAGACCTAGACTTAGCCTGTTTACAAGTAATGCATCTACCACAGACCATCTCAACATCACGTTTCATGCGAGGCCAAAAGAAATGCTCATGCAACACAGCCAAAGTCTTAGCAATACTAAAATAACCCATCAAACCAACTCCATGAGACTCTAACAGCAATAATTCTCGTAGAGAACACCTACGAATGCACAAATTACTTCTCCTAAACAAAAAACCATCATGCCTAAAATACTTACCACTAGCAGATGTCTCACATGCAGCATAAATATCACCAAAATCCTCATCAGAAGCATACAAACGCTTAATGCACTCAAATCCAAGTAACTTAGCATCTAAAGTAGAGATTAGGCATACCTCCGAGACAATGCATCAGCCACCACATTTTCCTTACCTTGCTTGTACTTGATGACGTAAGGAAAGGTCTCTACGAACTCCATCCATCTTGCATGCCCCTTGTTCAGCTTGTGTTGCCCCTTCAGATGCTTCAGCGACTCATGATCGGTGTGAATGATGAACTCCTTATCCCACAAATAATGCTGCCACATTTTTAAGGCTCTCACCAAGGCTTACAACTCTTTATCGTAAGTAGGATAGTCCATCGTTGCTCCATTCAGCTTCGCGCTAAAGTATGCCACGGGCCTCTTCTCCTGCATCAAAACTGCACCAATACCAACCCCAGAAGCATCACATTCAATCTCAAATGTCCTAGAAAGTTAGGAAGAGATACTACCGGGGCATGTGTCAACTTGTACTTCAGCAACTCGAAAGCTTTCTCTTGCTCTTCTCCCCATCTGAACTCCATAATCTTCTTAATCACTTCAGTTAATGAGGTTGCAATGCTGCTGAAATGAGGTACAAAATGCCTATAAAAGCTGGCAAGTCCGTGAAAGCTGCCAACATCACCAACATTCTTAGGCTGCGGCCACTCCTTAATAGCTCGAGTCTTCTCTTCATCCACCTGCACTCCATCTTTACTAACAACAAAGCCAAGAAACACCAACTTATCTGTGCAAAAGATGCACTTCTTCATGTTAGCAAATAGTCTCTCCCTGCGAAGTACATCCAAAACAGACTTCAAATGTTCAAAGTGGTCATCATAACTCCTACTATAAATCAGAATGTCATCAAAATAAACCACTACAAATCTTCCAATAAAATCTCTCAAAACATG
>JAPKLW010001035.1:247171-277890 GCA_026898455.1 Plectranthus barbatus | reverse complement strand
TATATATATATATATATATTTGTTTATATTAATAAGTTTTATTTCATGGTTTATTATTTATTAGTTTGTGGAATTTTTTAATATTTTATTGTTAAAAATTCTATTAGCCTTTTTAGAACCAAAACAAATATTAAAATTGTTGTAGTGATGTAAGTTTTTTTTTTACATTATTGGAGAAATATTTAACCATATGCATGGATACACAAACTTTATGCATAGTAAATTTGAACCTCGAATTCTTTGACATGCAATTTGAGTTGTTACTCTCAAATGTGTTGGAAATTTATACATCATATCTCACTCTCTTGTCAACTTTTACTATACTTAATTATGATATTATAATATGCTGGTTCGTTTTCAATACTCCCTCCGTCCCGCTCGAATTGTTACACTTACCAAATCGGGCATCTCAACCGAATTGTCATATTTCTAAAAATGATAATTTTTTCACACTCAACAATAAAACATTAATTCCACTTATACTCACAATCCTTAATTCTCGTGCCGAATAGAAATGTAACAATTCTATTGGGACATATGTAGTATTTATTTATGAGGCTACATAATAATCTCAATTATATTAGCTTTCATGTGATATTATTTTTATCCCTGACATTGCACATACCTCATAGTTGCTCAATATAGAATCGTACTATTTCCATGTGTTGTGAGTTTTCTTCTGCTTAAATAATGTCACTATTCAAATTCCTCGTTACGAAACTTATATTTGCTCATTGAAAATTGTAACATCAACACTTAAGTTTCGTTTCACATTAATTTGTTTCTTCCATTTTATTATTCTTTCCACTTAATTTTATATGGCCGATAATATATTTATTTTTCCACCTTATCCCTCTATTAATTGCATTATCCAAACTTATTTAATATTAAAATAAATATTAATAAATCCACATGCGGTTCAACATTCTTAGTCTTTTTAAAAATATTATGTGATACATCTTATCATTTATACAAAGAATCAGTATTTGATTAAATAAAATAAGGAAAAAAAGTTGGTTGCATTTGTATTTGGTCGGTTGCTATTTCACATTAATTACTTTGCGATCACATTGCAGTTTGATTTAATACTCGTCCATGAATTATTTTATTTTTTTAAAATTAATAGATTTTCTTAAAATTTTAAGTCTTAATTATGTGAAATAGCCAATTTGATAAAACACATTTCAAATTTAGCCACTTTTATGTATTCATTTCAATTTTAGCCAAAAGTACTTAATTTAGCATTGGAATTAGTTTCCCAATCATTTGATTGCAAAAATTTTGACACTTAAGTCTAATCAATTAGTTAAAACCAGTTTTTAACTAAATTTATAGTTATATTTGCATAAATGAATTTTTTTGCACTCGGTTAATAATTTTCAGAAAATTATTGTGTTGATAGAGACCGGGTCCCACTGAGTGCGACCGAGTCAGAACGATGGCGACTCGGTCGCACTCATTTTTTTTTTTTTCGGTTGTTTACGGCGATAAGGACCGATAGCGACCCGAGTTGGCTCGGTAGCTACCGAGTGGGATCGGTAGCTACCCGAGTGGAATCGGTGCCGACTCGGTTGCACTATTTTTTTCATTTTTATTTCGGTGGTCCCCACCGAGTGTGAACCGATAGCTACCGAGTGGGATCGGTAGCGACTCGGTCGTTTTAATTTTTTTTTTTTGAGATGTTTTAAATCTTTATTTTAATCTCAAGTTAAAATATATAAATTCGTGAATTTTGATCAAGTTAAAATCTCAAGGTCCAGCTGAAATTCACGAATTAAAACTTTATATCTACAATTTTTATCAAATTTTGGACAAAAAATTTAATTATTTTGTCGTTGCATACAAATGCAATAATGTCTTCAAGCATATTGATTTGATGAGTCCACTGAAATTGTTGGAAATATTATGTGAAGGGTAATGAATCGTACACTGAAATTGTTGAAAATTAAAATCAACATAATTTTTTTATTTTATGAATTTCAATTATTTATGTGTATTTGCCGACACTCTTTACAACTTATATAATTGAAGTGAAGTTCGGTGGTGACATACACATTTTCATCTCTGTCTCTCTTCATTCTTCACAGTTCAATTATTTTGTTTCTCAAAATGGAGAATTGGTGCAGCGTAATTCTTCACTACAATGGGCAATGGGATGAGTCGTGCAACTACATTGGCGGACAAGAACGACTGGTTTATATACCAGTCGCCAACATTTCCATAGCCGCATTAAGAAGCAACATTCAACTTATTTTTGATGCGGAAGCCATACTCGGTGAGTATAATATTTATTACACTGCCAAATCCCGTAGAGGCAGATCTATAAAATCGTTGTTGGTGACGGATCTAGACCTTCAACGATTGATTGCTCTTAATTCGGAGCCGCATGTTTATATTGTTATGAATTATACGGCGAGTACCGGTGTTGGGACTTCACATCGGGAGCCATCCCCATACAGGCCGTTCTTATCATCAAGCAGTCCACCAATTTACCAGCATTTTAGTCCAGGTCTGGAAGATCTACAAAGATTTGGGGACTCATTGATTTTTGGTACGTCTTCAGAAGGTGGTAGTCGGAGCTCCCAAATACCCAATTTAAACGATGAGCCTCCCCATGAAGAATATGAGCATCCATACGAGGAGGAGGAGGCGGAGGCGGAGGAGGAGGAGAATGAAAATACAGGTCACCACTCAACAAGTGAGGGTCATATCGTTGACTCTAATGATGAAGAGGAGGACGAGGAATCCGAGGAGGAGTCTAGTGATGATGAAGATTTCATCAATTCTGATGCATTAAAGAATTTTACAGTGACTGAGTTTTCTGCATGGATCCGATCAGTTGGTGGAATGAGTGCGTTTATATCCAATCTTATGCCAACCCATCCTCTCCCGGATTCATGTCACGTTGAAGGCGATCTAAATAATTGGCTAGTTCCAATTATATCGTTGGATTTATCACAGTCACCAGTGGTACGAGATGTTGCAGCCGTACTAGATCGGGAACTTTCATTGGGCTCTATCTTCTATACGAAGGACGATCTTCTAATTGCCGTATCTCTTTTGCATATGGAGCAACGTGTTGAATTTAAAGTGGTGCGCTCATCTAGTACTCGCGTTGAGTACACTTGCAAACGAAGTGCCTCTTGTTCGTTCTTCTTACGGGCATCATGCAGAGGTAGCTGCTGGATCATACGCAAGTTCCATCGTAATCATGATTGCGTTAACAATCTTGCAGGCATAAGATCCCGGAATGTCCGTTCCAAAGCTGTTGCCGCGTATTTTGCACGAAAGATGCGTCGGCAAGGATCAATTATAAAACCCCGTGAAATTATGACGGAGTTGCAGGCATCATTTGGGATCCGTACTAGCTATGGCGTTGCACTAAAAGCTCGAAATGCAGCAATTTCGATGATCTATGGTGGTATAGAAGATTCTTTTTCTATCCTGCCCAAATATCTGGAGGTGTTAAGACAATACAATCCAGGTACTTTAACAGATTTGGAGATTGATTCCGATGGAAGATTTCGTCATTGTTTTGTTGCTCTAGGTGTTTCACGGACGGCGTTTCAGAACGGGTTATTAAGACCGATTATCGTTGTTGACGCCACTCATTTGAAGGGTCGAAACAAAGGCGTCTTATTTGTTGCTGTCACAAAAGATGGTAACGAACATGTATTTCCACTTGCTATTGGTGTCGGCAGTATCGAGAATGATGAGTGTTGGAAGTGGTTCATGTCTCGATTACGGATTTCTTTTGGATGCACAGATCAAATGCTGATTGTTTCCTCTCGAGTCATGTGGCTCCTCATGTCCTCCCTCATGAGGCCCTCCACCCACATTTGGCCCCTCATCGTCATGTCGCCCCTCATCACCATGGCGCCCGTCATCACCATGGCGCCCGTCATCACCATGGCGCCCCTGATCATCATGTCGCCCCTCATCACCATCTCCACTACCTCCTGCATGGGGTGCTCGACGAAAAAGAACAGGGAGACCGTCATCTCGTCTTCTGGTTGGGCGTACTGGATTCTCAGGCATGTGAAATGCAACGCCAATGGGATTCTCTTGCTGACTAGACATATAATATGCAGTGCGCGACTCGTCAGCATTAGCATATAAAGAAGTCAAGGATGCCAGCTGCAATAAGAAACGCAATTGTAAGTAAATATATTTAAAAATCTAAAAATATTTATCGAAATTACTTACATTCGGATCAGCAAAAAAAGTACTCCAATTCTTAACCTCTGGCCTGCTAAACTTCCAATTCAAAAATCTTGGAAAACGAATCGGCGTATTGACTGTACAACATTCAGCTGCCAGCTTCGGAATGGCCTCGTAAGACCACACCTACACAATTAAATGTCCTAGTTAATTAAAATTATCTCGCAACAATGAAGCAATAAAAGTTATAATAATTTACCTGCAAAGCCCATATTGGTCCACCGAGATGAAAGCTCTGACCAAGTTCAGCAACTGTGGTGGGAACGTACGCGATATAATGAAGTAAAGACTGATACGCGTATGCACCCCATGGAAATCCACACCAAATATCCCACCTATCAACTAATTCATACATCCAGGGCTCAATCTTGCGCATCTCCGCAAACCCAAGTACGAAGTACCATAATGCTAGTAGATTAGCCACCTTCAAGTACAAGTCATGTCTATTTGTATCTACTCTCTTATCCTTGAATATGCCTAACAAATCCCTCGCAGTGATAGACCTAGAACCACAAAACTGTACATACACTGTAGTACTAGATGGGTCATAATGTCCAGCAACATCAAAACTACTAGATCCAAACATAAAACCAGTCACTAGGGCAAACTCCGTCACTGAAAATCTAATAGGTTGACCACCAATTAAAAACCATAATTCAGATGGGTTAGGAGATCTAATTTGGTAACTTAATAATTCTAAAAGTGCTTGAGATGCACTTGGACCCTGCTTTTTCCAATTTAATAAGTTCCCAAAAGGTCCATTCTTAAACTGTGATACCAACTGCTCCCCTCCTACAGACCGTAATGTTACATCTATGCGATCTAATACCGAAACTTTAGTGTATAAGTTTATTTTACTAGAAGCACCATGTAACTCACGTCTAATCCATTCAATCTGCACATATAATACCATAACAATTAAATAATTAGAAATTAATCCTAAAAACTACAAAAAATTCCAAATAACCATTAAATAAAAAAACAAAACAATTTCTTCAAATAAAAAATTAAATCTACACATATAATTAAAATAAACGAATAAATAAAATATACATTTCAAGTGTGAAATGCACGGTTACATCTACCTACTAAACCACATATATAATAATTCAACAATTACCCTAATAAAGTTAAAATAAATTAAAATTCATAGATTAAATAATGAGCAAAATCATTCACACGAAATTAACAAAAAAATTATTCAACAATTCGGCTACAATTTATCACAATTCGGCTTCACTTTATCACAATCTTGCTACAATATTAACACACGAATTTATTCAACGAAATTAAATAATTAAACGAATTATTCAACGAAATTAAATAATTCATGATTTATCACTACAAATTTTGCTAAAATATGCTACAAGATTAACACACAAATTTCATGAAATAACTTAGGGCATAAGTTAGGAATTAACCTCAGCCATGGCATACAACTACGGCTCAACGGCGGAGGCGGTGTCGGCGGAGGCGGTGGCGGTGGGGGTGCCGAATGGATTGCTCTCGACAGCGATTGTGAACGAGGGGGAAGGGGAAAAATTTCGTCGATAATGAAGGGGGGGGACCAATTTTAGGGTTTTGAATACATTTAATATTTATTTAAATATTTTTGACCGAGTCGCTATCGGTAGCTACCGGTCGCTATCGTGGTAGCTACCGTGTCGGCCACTAACTCGGTTTGACTCGCTGTCAGCGAGTCGCAATCGGGTCGCTATCGGGGTCGCTATCGGTCCCTATCGGCAGTTTTAATTTTTTAAAAATTTTCTCGAAATTATTTCATAAATTATTTTCAGAAAAAAGGCACGATCGCAATCGGTGCCTCGACATATATATGTATTTCTCTTTTTTTTAAATTCTTTTGTCAAATCCAAATTCCAAAAACCTGAAAAGTTATGACACCAATCTGAAAAACGTACTTTTGGCTAAATTCGTGAGATGTACATAATATTGGCTAAAATGAATATGTGTTATAGCCAAAATGGCTATTTCATGATTTTGCTCAAATTTTAATGTCATATAACTATATATCCGATTTGCTATTATGTGTGCGGCCATTTTGTGAATTTGTTTAATATTTATTATTTCTTTAATAATAGTACTATTTCTTATTATTTTTATATATTTTAAACGATTTATTTCCATAGTCATATATATAATTGATATTTATAAGTTATAAATATGCATATATTACTTCCTCAATTAATAAAAATCATGCACTCAATCGGATTGATATTTTTTAGTTAATGTTGTTCTTTTTATTATTTATTTCATTTAATAGTACTTTTAACCCAATTTTTTGTTATTTCAAATGATTAGTAAAATCAATATTTAAATAAACAAAGTCACAAAATAATATTGTTATTATTTATACAAATATCTCGTGGTTTCATTTTATATTTTTATTAATTATTTAAATATGGTGTATCTTATTGGTTGCTATTTCGTTTCAATTCATTTGCAGCCACATTAGGATTTAATTTAATACTATTTTATAAATCATTCTCTTTTATATTTATTATTTATTGATATATATTTTTATTCTTATTTCAATTTAATTATATTTTCAGTTATTATTAAGTTCGCGATCGCTTAACATTTTTTTTTGTTTAACATAATATTAAACGTTTTTGACATTTTAAGTAATTTCTTCTGTAGGTAATAAAAAAATTTGCATTCAATATAAATTTCATTAAAAGAATTATGAAATTAGTTTAATTATATGGATAAAAAAATTGCATAAAAATTCAAAAGGCATAAGAAAATTACTGAAGTGTAAATAAAGAAATAAATGAAATATGATAAAAATCATGCAAACGCAAACTACAATCATGTGTTGATCTCACATTGAGATATAAAATTTCGAATAAATATACATTCTTTTGTTTTGGTCTTCCTCCTTACAAAATACTCTTCTTTATTTGAATCTAAATATGAGACATAATAATATGATCTACAATAACAACAAAATAAAAGAAGACTAATCTATACAAAGAAGCATAATTAAAATTTTCATTTGAGAGGAAATATAGAATTTGTGAAATTGAAAATAAGAGACTTGTATTTATAGTGCGAATATAAAAATAGAAGGTTCGAAATTTGATCATATCATGCCACGATTTAAGGATGGTATTTAATTTGATAACTTATTCAAATTAATGATGAATTTACTTCCTTAATTAATAAAATCATGTATTCAATTTATATTTATATTTATAGATCAACTAAATTTAGAATATTATTGACCCTATCAATTGTAATCTCCTAATTGATATGTTGTTGATTTGGTGATTTTAAGTTGATTAACTAAACTGATAAATCTACTAAGCATTAACGTACGAATTAATAATCTCAATATATTGATATAGTTTTATTTTATATTTAATGTCTTTCATTTTAAAATTAAACATAAACTTCATTTATTAGAATTTTAACATAATTAAATTTGGATTTGATTCATATATAAAGTGACTTACGATTCATTTCATGTAAATATTGTATTCATAAAGTTTTGTAATTATAGTCTGCTTAATTAATAATAGTTAAGAGAAAATTATTTAATCCAATTATATGTTCTCATAAAATTACTTTATTCTAAAACTAATTAGTGATTTTAAATTAAATATTATCTAGAATGTTTTAAAATATTAAATAAATTATTAAAAAAATAATTAAATCTTTAATATATGTGTGACAAATCCAATTATTTATAAATATGTCCAAAAATATCAAAACTTATTTCGGATTATATTGTATGATTATTAAAATTTTTACTTATTAATTAATGAATTATAATGTTCAGTTAATCAACCATTAATTCAACTGTAGTATCCGGTCTTGTTTTAATATAGATAATATATAAATATAGATATAAATATAAATATTTCCCTAAATATATAGATTAATTATAGGGAAATAATAATTAAGTAAAAAGCAATCTAATTGATTTATAAATATTTTGCTAAAATATATAGAATTAATTATTAGATTTAATTTTTGTACCCCTAATTTCCATAAAGTTCACATTTTAATGTTGGAACATTCCTATAATGAATTTAATTCAATTATAGATATATATATTTCCCTAGCAAAATTGACGAATATTCTTATAAAATCAATCTAATTTATTTGTAAACCATTTATATATATTCTCCTAAAATATATAGATTAATAATTTAGGAAAAAATTGATCTAATTGATTTCTATATATTTCCTAGAAAAATTATGAAAATTCAAAGTAAAATAAATATAGAATATTTAACACAATAATTAATGAAGTGAGTAGTCTATTTAATGAACTATTAATGCAACTAAAACTTACTATATATTGTCTCCGGTATTGTTTTAATATATATATAGATATAGATGAGTGGATGATATAACTTTTGCCGCAGACAAAAAAATTTAATAGAAGATTTTAAAAAGAAAACTTAAATTTTATTTTAAGTCAATGAAGTATATAGAAAAAAAATAGAAAAAAATTATCAGCAATTTAAATCAACTAAAAATATGATTAATATTCTAAAATTTAAAAGGTATCAAAGATATTCAAAACTACAAACATGTCTTTAGAAGATATGGAATTATCTAACAAGGATTTGAATGAATTGAATAGGTGAAAGAAATAAGAGGTAGGCGTGTAGATGTAGTAATTATAAGAGAGAGGTGGGAGTGGGATATTAAAAATAAATAAAACAAAAGGCCTTTACTTCGATTGGTTTGGGATAACCAGTTTCTAATCATTCCAAACTCACTGAATTTTATTCGAGTAACAAAAATCAAACCGACCACCGATATGATTTGTTAAATATTCGACCCGAACAAACCGAGTCTTATCGGTTAGGTCGGGTAATTCGGGCGTCGGATGATTTTTGCACACCCCTATCTCCCTATAGGGGCGGCAACACCGGTCGCATAATCATATTAAAGCATTAAGCCAACATCGTAATACTCTTGATAATAACATACTTTCAAACTTTTGGAATGACAAAGTCTTACACACACAAATGATAAAGGAAGAAATATGAATTTTATGGGGTTCACTATTACTTACTTATTATCGAAACAATGCGATTATAAATAGAGAATATTGGACCTAAATCTTTAGTATTTATGAGATATACCATTAAATTATATTTTCCTCGGCAATCAATATTTGTGAGTGTAGTAAATTAATATTTTATTATATAAAAAAAATTATAATTTTAAAAAATGTGACTAATATAATTAGATATACGAAAAAAAAATGAACCTAATATGGTGAAAAAGTGGGGATAATATTTATGATAATTCTTCTTATTTGTGGACAACGATTGTTGCTAGATTTCCCTTAAAGCCAACTTACTACTATCCATAGACCAACTCTTTGAGTCCAAAACTCAATACAAACTATATGTGAGTTTTCACATTATTTTTTCAATTATAAATTATATATATATATATATGGTATCATATAATAATGAATAATGTATAATATTATACACAAAGAAAATTTATTCAATATATGAAATTAACTTGATGACTGGATTTCCCCCCTACAAGAATATTAGTCTAGTTATTAGTTGAACTGAACTTTTTTTTTTAAACGTCAAGTGTCAACATATTAGTTGAACTAAATATTTTGTAGTACAAGATGAGGAATAAATTATTGATACAATACATTTTATTTAAAAATACTTATATGGAAAATAACATGGCTGGAACGTCTTCAAGTAAGTAATTAGTAATACTTAAAAGTTAAAAACAAAACAAATGTTTAAATCTTCAAATAAATTGAAAAGATGATTGTGGCATATACTCTCTCCGTTTCGATTATATAGTCCGGGTTACTATTTTAGGGTGTTTCAATTATATAATCCAGCTTTTATATTTGGTAGTGTTTTTATATAATTATTTACCATTACATCCATGAATAATTTTGGAAAATGAGAATATTAAATGTAATATTATGAAAATGAAAAGTTAATTAATACTTTAAATAAGGATAATATTAAAAATTTATTTAAATATTAAATAATTTTTGGCAAACGGAAGGATGGATTATATATTTAGAGCTAAATTAAATGTTGCATTGAAAAAAACAACAAAAGTTGGTGATAGTTTGAACAACGAAAAATCATAAAACGCAAACCCACCTGCCCACGCCACGCAACCCACAGTTGCAGCTGTGATATGAAGATATTAAAATTTAATAATATTATTCATTCACAACTGAAGATAAACTCAGAATGGTAAATTTTTAATTTAGAATTCAAAACAATTTTAGAACCCAAATATTAATAATAAAATTTACTACACTTTATTAATTTATATTTTCTCACGCTCTAGTATCTTGTACGGTACAACTCCTCCTAATTCACACGTCTCTCTCTTCGTTGATAGCCCCCAAAATTTATTCATCACTAAATTTTATGGGTTTTACATCATAGTTTAGTTTGGTTTCTCGCTCCATACCCAATTTCTACCCCAACTCCCCTGCCCTATATTTATTGCGGCAGTTCGGCCCACTCCCTTCTCCTTCCAGCTGTTTGAACTGAAATCGAATCAGTCGAGTGTATATCGTTACGTTTTATGTAAGCGGGTTGTGTGCTCTTTTATGGCGATCCCAGCCGCGATTGTTGTTTTGCCGTTGGGTGTTCTCTTCTTCGTTTCTGGGCTCGCCGTTAATCTAGTCCAGGTCTGCTCTAGTAGTTGAAACTGTGTGAATGAGAGTGCTTTAGGGTTGGCTGCTCGAGATTTTGTTTTGTTATGTTTTTATCTTTTTTTTGAGCTCATGAGAGCCAATTAAACTTGATTTTTTTTTTTGGGATTTTGAAGCTTTTGTTGTTTATGCTACTGTTGACTGAACTACAAGTGGGTTTTTCAGTGTTTGATCTTTTTTTATTATCAATGCGTTTGTGTTTGTAGGCAGTATGCTACGTGCTGATTAGACCGTTATCCAAGAGCACTTACCGGAGGGTAAACAGGCAGGTGGCGGAGCTTTTATGGCTCGAGCTTGTGTGGCTGGTCGATTGGTGGGCCGGCGTCAAGGTGATATTCCTTCAGAAAATGGAGCTTTTATTACAGTGGATATTGTATGTTGAATTCTTAGAGTTTTAAATATAAATTGAGGTGTAGTGTTAAGGAATACACCTGGCAGTGCCCGCATTATTATTTCTAATTGAAATGCCATTTTGGGAAGCCATTTTGTTGAGCTTGTAATTTTTGTTGAGATCGTAGTTGAGTCATGTAAGCGATGGTGATACCCAGTTCAGGTCCTTAGAATGGGTGTTTTTGCCCTCTAGATATTGCTTGCAGTATGCAACACTAATCTCAAAGTCCAAAATATTTGTTTTAGCTTGCATATGGAGGAATGCGTTAATGATTCTGGTATTCATATTGATAGTGATAATGATTTTGTGCATAAATTTGAGAAGTTCTAATATATGCAGATTGAATTGTTCACTGATTCTGAAAGCTTCAAATATATGGGTAAGTCTACTTGGTTATTTCTAGATCCCAATTCACTTGTTGGGGGGCCTTGATCTTCCTTGAGTCACTCATGTTCTGAATACTGGTAACTTTTAGGTAAAGAGCATGCACTCCTCATATGTAACCACAGGAGTGACATTGATTGGCTTGTTGGATGGGTTTTGGCTCAGGTTCGCCATCTGCCTGCTGATGCACAATGATTCCTTACATCTGCCTTTTCATAATGGAAACTATGTTTATTTTTCTCTAAATGAATTGCATAATAAAGATTCTATGCATATTCCTATACATCATGGGAATTATGTTTTGTTTCTCTAATTTTACTGCTTATCACAATTTCTAACATATTTGCACACGATTCATTATATTCACATATTTTATTTTTATCATGCTAACATATATCTCCATGTGATATATTTAATTATATTATCTGCAATTAGATTGATTTAGTGGAGAGATATTTCTGGAAATTTGTTTGTCGGTATTGCAAATTAAAGTAGAATCAAGATTTAAACTAGTTGGGAATAATAATACAAGCAGAATACATAAAGCAAAAATTCCCATAGGAACTGACCTTTGATGATAGTAATTGTAATTACAGATGAGAATTTCTTCTCATTCTATATGATAGGTGCTTCTTTTGTGTCATGCTTATTAGGAATCTTATACTCACTAACTTTTTATCTGGTGACAGCGTTCAGGTTGCCTTGGTAGCACTTTGGCTGTTATGAAGAAATCATCAAAGCTCCTTCCTGTAAGTGTCTGGTGTTTATTTTGTTATGATTTTAATCTGAAGCTTTTACTTATGGTTTAGGTTCATCCTGTCAAGATTATGTTGTAAGTATTGGATAAATTAATAATAATATTTTGTGCCAAATAAATTAATCATGTAAATTCGATATATCTGAAATCCTCTCTAAAATGTAGTGATTATGTCTTGTTAAAGACTGTTTTTGTTTCTCTCCTGACCCTAGTATGGCAGATTATCTGATGATGAAATGTGTTGGCAATGCAAATAATGTACAAAAAAGTTGTTGAATGGTAAAAAGAATTGTTGAATGACACTAATAGGAAATGAAGAGGGAGTTTATTTATTTGTTTTTGTAAAATTGAGTTACAATTTTAAATTGGGGCTGGGAAGGGTCAACACTCAACACTAGGTCCCTGACTCCATAGTGTTTGGAGTGAGGGGTACTGTAATTTTCATTTTATTTATAATTATAATTTTTAAAATGCGTGACATGAAGTTCATACAAGTATTCCTGTCTGGGGTTTATTTGCTCAGGGCCAAAACAGCATCAAGGAGCATTGGACTTCATAACATTTTTTTTAAAAGTTAATGTTTTCCTTTTTGTTATCATTGAAATACACTTAACAAGTTTGGCCACCGATAAAAATAAATATATGTCGTTTGCTGCGTCTGGGGTTTATTTACTCAGGGCAAAAACAATACCAAGGAGCGTTGGACTTTGTAGCATTTTTTAGAAATGTATGTTTTCCTTTTCGTTATCATTGAAATACACACGACAAGTTCGGCCACTCAAACAAAACTAAAAACATGATCCTTGCGATCTTCGTAATATATTTTGCTCCTTGTTTTTATTGTAACTTATCTTCGGAGATGCAACAAATCAGACTCAAGAATACCATGTATTTTCTGGCTGAGCAGGTCATAGGATGGTCTATGTGGTTCTCTGAGTATCTTTTTCTTGAAAGAAGCTGGGCAAAGGATGAGAGCACCTTGAAGGTACTGTTGAATGATTAAGTATTTTGCCTCAAGTTTCGATTGACATTCCATTTTATCTTTTGCTTATGTTAGTTTTTTTTCTTCCTCATATATTTCTGCCTTATTCGATGGCCTAATTGATTGTAGTTAAAATCTGTTGCAGTCAGGACTTCAACGGCTAAGGGATTTCCCTTTGCCATTCTGGCTCGCACTTTTTGTTGAGGGAACTCGCTTTACCCAGGCAAAACTTTTAGCTGCTCAAGAATATGCATCCTCAGTAGGGCTACCAGTTCCGAGAAATGTGCTAATTCCTAGAACTAAGGTTCCAACTTGACCTGCTTCTAAGATACAATTTTATTTATTTATTTTATTTCTTGTAATGCTTAAGCTTATGTCTTCTGGTTTTGATGATTATCTTTTAAAAAAAACAATGGAGCCTTAACTAATTTATATCCAAAGATCTCAGTTAGTACATGCATCTACTGTCCTGGAGAGCATTTTTAAAAGCTGTGTTTTATTTCATGATAAAATAGTGCAGTTACTTACAAATTACAATCCATTTAATGGAAAATCTAAGCCTTGTTTGGTACCTTGGGCATGTGTGGAAAGTTGGAGAAATGGATTATTAAGACCAATCCATAAGCTTATTTCTTAATAAATATTATTCCATACATGAGTGCATCAGTAAAGATAATCTGTACATTCTAAATATTTAAGCTATATTACGCAAATTATAAAATAGGTATTGGTATTAGTTATTGGTGTCTTTTTTTTTTTTTAATTTAGTACCATTTACTTTGGTTTTTATGTTGCTCCATTGATTAGCGTTTAATTAAGCAGTTGATATCTTTTGTAGGAGATGCCTAGCCTTTTTAGCCCATAGGCTATATTTGCAATCACTTCATGATGCTGAAGAGTTTTTATATTTTCTGATTTTATTGTTACTCAAGGTCACAATTTAACATGCTCAACATTGATTCACATTTGGCCATCTTTCAGGGATTTGTTACAGCAGTAAGTCACATGCGTTCATTCGTTCCGGCCATATATGATGTAACGGTTGCCATACCCAAAGCATCTCCTCAACCAACCATGCTAAGACTTTTTAAAGGACAGTCTTCTGTGGTAAGCCTGTGATATCTAATCACTCCAAACTTTGCATTTGTAGGTTGGTAATGTAGTGCCATTATTATGTGTTGCAACTTGATTCTCCTTCATGTGTTGTATTAGTGTCTTGGTTCCATGCGGAAAATAACCTCGCACTGATTCAGTGCAAGAATGGCATTTGAAGTGATTACAGAAAGAAGCTTGCTACTTTCTTCTCAAAGTTGTAATGTTAAATATGATATTTCATTTAGGTTCATGTACATCTCAAGCGACACTTGATGAAGGATTTGCCAGAAACCGATGAAGCAGTCGCTCAGTGGTGTAAAGATGCGTTTGTGGCGAAGGTACACCACTTTTACCGATTGAAGGAGAAAATCCCGAATAATATGAAAACACATTGATAATCTGATTTTTCTAAACAGGACAAGTTATTGGACAAACATATTGCTGAGGGTTCCTTTGGTGAAAGACGGCAAGACATTGGGCGTCCAGTGAAGTCCCTTCTGGTAACCTACTCACTCCGTCATTCTTCTCTTCTGCATCGGATCCCATCCCTATATCGAGCCACTATAAACCGTCTCTTGCAATGACAGGTGGTCTGTTCTTGGGGCGTTTTGCTCATTTTGGGTGCTTTGAAAGTTTTCCAGCGCTCTTCAATCTTCTCCTCATGGAAAGGCATCACCTTTTCAGCGATTTGTTTAGCTATAGTCACAATCCTGATGCAAGTCTTGATTCAGTTTTCGAAAGCTGAGAAATCGACCCCTGCCGCTGCCAGAATCGCGCCATCAAGCGGAGGAGAGAGCTCTAGTAGACGAGAGAAACAGCGGTAAGTGAAACGGGGAGGAGAGAGCTCTAGTAGACGAGATAAACAGCGGTAAGTGAAACGGGTGGAATCGCCATCTTCCCTGATCCAGCCAGTTATCGGTATCTGTAATTTTGTAACAGTTAACAACTTCCTCTTCTTGAATTCTTTTAGTATTTGCCTGTATGCTAAACAATTCATTAATCATTGTCGTCGTGTTGGGGGAAAAACTACGTAGTTGTGGATTCAACTGTGATTGGACAATTGGGATACACTCTCACACAAATTTTGTTTCTCTCCACAACTTTATTTTAGCTTTTGTATATGTGAGATGTCTCAAGTTAGATTCAAAATCGACAGCTTGGAATGTCAACTTCACTTGTTTTGTATAGTGTCAAAATGAAAAGAAAAGCTGGTGTTTTTGTTAGAGAAATGAATATTTTTTCTCCTCTATAAGAGAATTTCTATTAAATAAAAGATGTAGTTTTAAATTTCTCCTTATGGAGTGAAGTGCTACTTATGCACTAAATATTGACCACACTATAAAATCAGAAAGTAAAGGGGTGTCTGAGCAATTAAGGTAAAATATTTATTGAATAGTATTATGAATCGCCTTCGTATTCGTATATGTATATATAGATTATACATATACAGGGTTTGGATCTCATGATAAAATCCCTTAAATTAAAAATAAGAATCATATCCAACCATTCATTTTTATTAGATCAAGGGCTGAATATATATTGTTTTTTTTGTATTTAATGGATTATTTAGTTTCTAAAATCTAGGAAAAGGATATTGATGTAAATTACCATATATACAATATCTTTCAAGATTTATGTATATCTACACAATTTTTTATAATTCAAATATATGGAAACCTTCAGTATAAACTAACGACCCTTACGTATTCCTCTACTTCGACAACCACCGTGATTCTTCGCCATACCCTCCGTGCGCCGCTGCTGATCGTCCGACGTCGTTACTCTTGGTTCGACAACCACCGTGATTCTTCGCCATATCCTCCGTGTGCCGCCGCTGATCGTCCGCCGTCGTTACTGTCGACGCTGCATCGGCGGTTTTAACAATTTTTTTCGTTTAACTTTATTCAATCTAAAATTTATGTATATGTATCAGTTTGGTAGTTTGATATTTTCTATTGCTTGGTGACTATCATAACAGGTTTGGAAATTATGGGTTTAAAGAGGAGAATGGAAGAACGAGAGAAAAACTAAGGTAAGTTTTTTTTTCTAATTCTCGCTAGATTTATCTCAATTAATAGCTTGATATATTTGTTTTGATTGCTTGATGCTTTAGTATTTTTAGCTTAATAAGTTCAAGTTTATTGCATGATCAGTTATAATTTTGTTAATTTTCCTTTTATGAGATTAATTTGTTTATAATTTATTGCTTGATACTGTAGTATTTTTTGCTTAATACGTTCAAGTTTATTGCTTGATCAGTTATAATTTTGTTAATTTTCTTTTTGTGAGATTAATTTGTTTAGAATTTATTGCTTGATGCTTTAGTATTTTTTGCTTAATAAGTTCAATAATATTGATTGATCAGTTAGTATTTTGTTAATTTTCTTTTTGTGAGATTTATTTGTTTAGAATTTATTGCTTGGTATTTGAATTAATTATATCTTGATAAATTAAGGTGAAAACAACTTGGATTATTTCAATAGTTTTTTAAAAAAATTTCTAGCCATATTTATTGAATTAATTGCTTGGTATGTTTCTTTTGATTGCTTGGCCACGTAATTTTTTTTAACTAAAAATAGTGTTTTATTACTTTATTGAATTTCTCGCTTGGTATGTTTCTTTTGATTGCTTGGTATGCTTCTTTGTAAATTTTTTTAAACACGATGCATATTTGTTATTGAATACAATTTGAGAGTTTGTAGCTTATTATGCAATTTTATATTGCTTGAATAGTAGATTTCAATCTAACTTGGCTTATTTGACACTAATTTGTATACAATTTTTCAGGTATTTATCCCCATTTTATCACAGGGGCATTGGTATCTTATTTGTTTAAATTTCTTGAAGCAAAAAATTGAAATAATTGACAACTTTGAAGACAATAATGCTCAGGTTAAATATGGACGTGTGCCTACTATTGTGGTAAAAAAATATTATTTTTACTTTATATATTATTGCTTGATAAGGTAAATATTATTGCTTATTGTTTAATTTTAATACATTAAATTTTTTAAAAACTATATATTTTTTGCATTACTGGTTTATTTTATAGATTAACATCAAACTTTGTGCTCTGCTTTAACAATAAATTTTAATTAATGAATAATTTTGTGAATTATATGTTAAATAGTTTTTTTTTACAGCAAAGGTTTTTTGGTCGATATCTAGTCCATAAAGGTTAGGAAACAAGAGAACATATTCTTGATAAATTTGAGGTCAAACTGCTGAAAATGCCTTGGAGGGACAGTCAAAATGTAACTGATTGTGGAGTTTATCTCATGCGTCACATGGAAACATATATGGGAGAAAGTCAAGACAAATGGAACAGTGGACTAAGAAAGAGATGCAAGAAGACTCTATCCTATCTCCGGATTAAAATAGCAAGTAAAATTCTACGTTGTAATATCAATGTAGAGGCTCAAAAAATCAAAGATGTTGCTGCTCAGCATTTCCAGTTCTTATCGCGAAATGGGGACTTAGATATTGATAATGCTATAATGACATTTGATTATTCGTTTTGATGTTCCGTTTTTATGTTCTCAGACATGGATTTTAACGTTATTATTTTTTTGAAGTTTTTTTAATGTTATCTTTTTCTTGTACAACTGCCGATGGGGTTCAGCTTTTTCGTACTCCAAAATTTGATTTTCGCTGCAAACACTCCTAAAAAACAGACGTCGTCTGTTCGCCGTCCAATCTTAAAGATGAAACGCATAATTTAGCATGGGAAATAATAAAAGAAAGTATTTTGGTAAATTTTGATACCTAGTGAATAAGGAAACTTCATTGAAAATTTAATATAAATGAACAACGTCGAAATAGGAGTTGGGATGATTACGAATCTCAATATAATCGTTCTATTTCATTTCGGAATCTGATGTTTATTGTTTGATGCTTTAGTATTTTTTGCTTAATACGTTGAAGTTTATTGCTTGATTAGTTATAATTTTGTTAATTTTCTTTTTATGAGATTAATTTGTTTAGAATTTATTGCTTGATGCTTTAGTATTTTTTGCTTAATACGTTCAAGTTTATTGCTTGATCAGTTATAATTGTGTTCATTCATAAACAGGTTGGGTATTATAATTGTTCAAACATGAAAAATGAATATATAAATTATAACAAGCAATTAACTAATAAATATCAAGCAATAAACTATTAAGGACCAAGCTATAAAACAAATAATATCACGTAAAAAAATCAGAATTCTTTACTCAAAATGTTTCCCAATGAAATGAACCCGGAAAAAGAAAATCAAATGTTTGCTTGTTCATCTAATATTACATTGCAATTCCTTGAATCATGTGTCACCACCTGCTTGCATCTCTTACACGTGCAACCCTGTTTTTTTGTTTATAGAAGAACTTTTTCCTTCTTTGACTTTATCCTACTACCACTACCTTTTGTCTTTATGTGCTTTGGTGGCAAAACAAATACATCATTCGGGATAGTCTTTCCATAAAATTGCTCAAACACACCTTTCTTCAAAAGAATAGAATTTCCATTACCTTCATAAGTTCGCAACCTATCTGCCACATCTGTAAAACCATTCACTGCAATGTCTATATTGTAAAATACAACTTCATATGAAAAATAATAATCTATGATATATTAAGCAATAATGTATGATATATTAAGCAATATATATACAACTAGTCAGCAAAACTTTCAAACATGTAATAATACCTGCATTTTCCAATAAAACAAATAAGAACAACGACAAGCAATAAACTTGAGCATTAAATATCAATAAAATGCATATATCAAGTAATAAACACCCCACATAAAAAACAAATTAGACGTGTATATGGCAACAAATTCTAAATATTAAGCAATAACTTATTAACTAGCAAGCAATAAAGTAACATTAAAAAAGCAATACATATTCTAATTTAGCACAAACCAATATGGAAATAGAACAAAATAAACGGCAAAATAGGTTATTGTATCAAACCTTGTTCTTCTTCATCCATGAATCTCGACCAAACCCTAAGAGAAAATCGAAAATAATTACTCCAGCAAAAAACGATATAATTTGCATGTAGAAAGAAAAGAAACGAAATAATTTATAGAGAAAAATAATGAATTACCTAGAACAAGCACCAGCGTTACGAAGAAGACTCAGTCGTCGATGGAGAGGACCAACGTTGGGAAGAAAAAAATCGCAAGAAGAAATAGAATAAATTCGTTGTTAGGAAGAAGACAATCGTCGAGTCGTCGATGGAGAAGACCAACGTTGGGAAGAAGAAAAGAATTGCAAGAAGAAACAGAATAAAATCGTCGTTAGGTATGAGACAATCGTTCGTCGATGGAGAAAACCAAAGTTTGGAGGAAGAAAAAAAATTGCAAGAAGATTCATTAACGTAAAAATAGATAAAAACTTAACAAATTATAAGATTTGGACTAAAATACCCTGTATGGAAAATAAAAAATAAATTAAAATAAAAATATCAAGTAATCTCGACCATTTATTTTATAAGATCGGATGGATAAGATTCATTCTTATTTTTAATATACATATTTATTATCATATGATCCAATCTCTACATATACATATACATATAATAGCCTCTTGAATTTAGCCATTTTTGCGAGCCCTACAACATCGCTTGCAAAATACTTGCCTAATATTTGAGATAATGAGTCGGAGCTTAGGGATTCCGGTGAAGCTGCTGCACGAGGCTTCGGGGCACGTGGTGACGGTGGAGCTGAAGAGCGGCGAGCTTTACCGCGGAAGTATGATCGAGTGCGAGGACAACTGGAATTGCCAGCTTGAAAGCATCACATACACTGCCAAGGTTATTATTTTCTGATACTCGATTCTCTCATTTTTGCTGATCTTTTCTTGTTTTTTTAGGGTTTTGAAGGCCGTGGCTGCGACCTGCTTGTTAAACCCTAATTAGATGATAAACCCTAGGGAGGAAATGTGACGTGGCTTTAGCTGGTTGTAATGTTTAGGCTAGTTTATCATTTTTTGTACTCTGTTTTGTGGGGGTCTAATTTTTAGTTGAGAGATCAAATATCTCTATGTTAGAGGTTGTCTGTGAAGACTGAAGAGTGAATGTATGTTTCTGACACTACTCCTTATCGTGTTGATGTATTTGATGCTGCTTTCAGTATATCTTGAGAAAGGGTTAAACGCATATGACTGATATGAATATAAGCTAAGTGATAATGCTATGATTATTGAAATATAGGTAATTATAGACAATCTCCACTGATTGTGGTAAAAATTGAGCAGTCTTCAAAAACCTTAAAAGCCTTCTCCAAGTCATTATGAACCACATTCTTGAGGTAGGAGCTTTTTATTACAAATTCCTCTCATTTGGGGAAATTTGTTAAAGTTTACACATGCAACTGTGTGCCCTCTTGTCAGTTTTTACCTGCATTGCAATTTCATTTTCTTTTTCAATTTGCTGTTGATCAACTGTATTGCAGGATGGAAAGGTCTCACAACTCGAGCATGTTTTCATTAGAGGCAGCAAAGTCAGGTACGTACTCATATTTCTATCTATTTTGAGTTGTATTTGCGCCAATGAAGTTTGAATGCTATTAATGCTGGATTGTACAGGTTTATGGTCATCCCAGATATGCTAAAAAATGCTCCTATGTTCAAGCGCTTGGAATCTAAAATTAAGGTACCAATCTGTTTCACCTCAACACTTTTTTTTGTTTTAGCTTTGGTACCCTTGATGTTGCTTATCATTAGTTACTTCATAATTGTGAAGGGTAAGGGTTCATCACTTGGAGTAGGACGTGGACGTGCTGTTGCAATGCGAGCTAGGGTACGAACTTCCCCCGGTGTTTGATACTTTAATTTACCGACCATTTGGTTGTTTCCCCTCTTTCATTGTTGATGTCAAGTTGTTTGGCCTGACTGTTTAAATTCACATGGCAGGCTCAGGCTGGTGGTCGGGGAGCACCTCCTGGTAGAGGTGCACCTCCACCTGTGCGGAGGTGATCGTGTTCACTGCTGCTGTGAAGTGGGCATATTCGTCGGTGTAGATTTTCCCCGAGTCTGGTTGAGAACTTGTTATGACAGAGATTGCTGGGAATTTACCCGTTTTTGAACTTATGTAATTGAGGTTTCGTAGTAATGTTTGGAATTTGCTGGAATGTGCAGTTTATGACTTTTCTTACAACGTTGAAGTTGATGAATCATGAATGTTTGTTGAATAATCTTCACCCAACTTTCCACCTATTATATTTTTTGTAGTTGAATATGAGAAATATAAGGTAATGTTGCTCAAGTGATATGACCAGTTCTATTAAATATAAGCTAAAAGATCCACTAAGACACAGTAACCAATTAATACCTCCATATCTAACAGCAACCATAATCATTGAATGTTTGCAGGCTTCCGAAGGGAGATCTCTTGAAGTGGGTATGCATAGATACAAGCCAATGTGCTAAATCATGAATCTTGTTAGTATCGATGAGTGAATGATGATGATGGTGGTGGTGGTTTCAGGAGTTGAAAGAAAAGAGCATGAAAAAGATGGTAGATGCAGATTTAGAGAGTTGGAAAGAGAAGGAGGCGGAGGTGATTCAGCTCTGCACACAACAGGATGCAAGAACAAGACCATGCTTGATTTTTGTCTGTAAATTTACTTATTCTATTTGTTGACACATAGTTAACACAGGGCATATTCTCTTAGCTCATGCTTCCCTGCCTTCAAAATTCTGGTGGGAATGCCTTTGAAACTGCAACCTATCTCATCAACCGTCTGTCTTCTCCTACACTAAATGGCTCTTCTCCATATTTTCTGCTCCATCAAAAACAACCTGATTACTACGAGTTAAAAGTCTTTGGGTGTGCCTGTTATCCCTACCTAAAACCATATATAACAGTCATAAACTTCAGTTCCATTCTTCAAAATGCATCTTCATAAACCACAAAGGCTATAAATGTATAAGTGCTGAAAGAAGAATTTATATATCTGATACTGTTGTTTTTGATGAGCTTGAGTTCCCTTATCCTACTATGTCATCATCTCCTGCTCCTGCTGCACATCAAAATACATCCACATCGCCTACTTTTTCTCCCACACCTTCTACTAGTATTTCCTCTCCAAACATTCATCCAATTAGTCCACATTCTCCTACACAAGTCTCCTTCTCTCCAGTTCAGTCTTCATCATCTTCACAATCTCAAAAAATGGCCAGCTGAAGCTTCTCTCCATCCTGTCATAACTCAAAATACTCAGCTTATGCTCACTCGAAGTAAATGTGGTATCTTTAAGCCAAAGGTGCTAACTGTATCCTCCTCATCTCTCCCTAAAGTCCCTACCGCTTTAAAGGCAGCACTAAGTGATCCAGCTTGGTACAAAACAATAGCTGCTGAGAATGATGCTTTAAAGTATTATAAAAGATTGACTAAGACACATTAATCAATTAATATCTCCCCATCTAACATGGGTACAACCGAAAACGACTGGAAACATCCCATATAGCAAGCAGAGCATAGAAAATTCAGAAAATAAAATTGGAAGAATTGAATCCACAATGTAATAGCCATAAAAACTGAATCCACAATGTAACAATATAATAGCTGTTGGGATTGGCAAACCCAATTGTCCCACATTGGAGAAATATGGAAGTAGTTTGAGTAAGATATGGAAAGATATGGTGTATATCTTGTTTCCTTGTTGGACAAGATTTATCCTTAACAGTATAGAATTCGAATTTGAATAAATCTATTAGAGATAGATTTAGATTTAGATATATCTTACCATATTTTGATTTATATTCCTTATGGATTTAGGAATATGTCCCTATAAATACTCCTACTTCCTACCATTGTAAATTGACCCAAACACAATGTAGTTGCTAGGAGAGACTAGTAGTCTAGAGGGAGAGTATGGTTTGTGTTCTCTGATAACTCTGTAACCCTTTAATTTTGTTCTTCACCTTGAAATAATATATATCACATGTGTAGGCTTGGAGAATGGACGTAGAGCTTATGCTCGAACCACTATAATTCTTTTTGCCCTTTATTTTTTCTGTTAGATATTTGTGTCTGCAATCGCTTTAATTCACAACAAATTGGTGCGATGAACGTGGAACGAACACGTGGTCAAAGTGATTGCAGTAGGTTCAGCCAATATTCGAGGTGGAGAATTTCATATGATCGAACGACTTCGATCTGTGGAGGATGAAGATGCAAGCGGTGTTGTGCAGCAAGACTTGGTAGATACCTTGAAGGAGAAGGCTGTGTTAACCAACAAGATAATGGAACAACAGAAGAAGGATGCACTAGAGAGAGCTCGTAGTGCTCGGATATTAAGACAGGAAGACACGGTGGAGTAGGGCTCTCGAGGTTTGCCAGTGTAGACCGGTTTTGATAGAGCAGGGCTCTCGGGGATTGTTGGAATGAAGAACCAAGTTCGATGGAGTAAGGCTCTCGAGGTTTGTTGGAGTAGACCAGATTCGATGGAGCGGGGCTCTTGATGTTCGCTGGAGTCGATCAGGTTCGATGGAGCAACTTTTGCGCGTTCGAGGAACAGTTAGAAATAGTCTATTCTTCAAAGGGCTTGGACAAGCGTGAAGCTCGCAATCAAGGAGAGTGGTACGAGTTTAAAGCCTCACAGTCAAAGGGATTAGAACGAGTTCAAATCTCGTAATTTGAGGCACTGGTTTGAGTTCGAAGCTCTCAATCAAAGGGACTGGTTCAAAGCTCGCAGTCAAAGGGATTGGTACAAGTTGCTCGCAGTCAAAGGGACTGGCACGAGTTGCTTGCAGTCAAGGGGTTCGTAGACTTAGACTATGCAAGATGTTTTGGATACGAGGAAGAGTTTACCGGATAAGTATTGCTACACAATGTCAATTAATCTCGATAAACTCTACGGATATGATCATTAAGTTAGTACCAAGTTTGAGTACTACTAAGGTTGATGAAAACTGTTGGATAACTCGAAGTACTAAGGAGGTGCTAAAGTTGAGGTGATATTGAGCATAAGGTGGAGAATTGTTGGAGTGGACTCTGATGGATGTGGGAAGCCCTCAATTCGAGTGGGGATCATCTCAGGGTACCTTGTGTCGAAAGTTTTCTAATAGGTGGTCAGGCGGCGGGTCCCGTTGGTTTACGACAGTGCAAGATGAGTTGAGACGGATCAAGGCTCGAGGGGAGGAAGCCCTCAACAAACCTCGATACAATGTGTGCCTTGTATCGAAAGCTTCCTGACAGTGGTGGTCAGGCGGCGGGTCCCGTGGGTTAACGACGATACAAGATGAATTGTGATTGAGGGGAAGGACACGAGATTGTGGTCCTTGGGTTTGAGGGGAGGATTGTTGGGATTGGTAAATCCAATTGTCCCACATTGGAGAAATATGGAAATAGTTTGAGTAAGATATGAAAAAATATAGTGTATATCTTATTTCCTTGTTGGACAAGATTTATCCTTGACAAAGGATTTGGATAGGAATAAATCTATTAGAGATAGATTTATATTTAGATATATCTTACCATATTTAGATTTATATTCCTTATGGATCTATGAATATGTCCCTATAAATACTCCTACTTCCTACCATTGTAAATTGGTCAAACACAATGTAATTACTAGCTAGGAGAGAGAGTAGGGTTTGTGTTCCCTGATAACTCTATAACCCTTTGATTTCGTTCTTCACCTTGAAATAATATATATCACCTGTGTAGACTTGGAGAGTGGACGTAGAGCTTATGCTCGAACCACTATAATTCTTTGTGTCCTTTATTTTTTCTGTTAGTTATTTATGTCTGCAATCGCTTCAATTCACAACAATAGCTATAAAAGACTTAGATATAGCAAGCAGAGCATAGAAACAACAGCTAACCAGAATTGAATCCACAATGTAACAATGTAATAGCCATAAAAGAATAGAATCTACAATGTAACAATGTAATAGCATGTCCAATCCACAAAATAGAAGTCATAGTTTCGACCAAAAGCAATAAAAGACTCGATGATGTTTGAGTCACATAGTTTTGATTGACGACTGAAACAAGAACATAGATCTAGATCATGATGAAGGAGATAAGAAGATATCAAGCATACAATCATGTTTCCATAGCATTTTCTGTGGGTCGGGCATGCTACATTTCAATTTCATCCCCATCTTTAACTTCCTGATGCTTGAAGGATTTTGATGGATCCAGAACTCTGTTATTCAGCAGAAGGAAACACACAGTAGGAATTATCCACCCATTATTCTTCATCACAGTAAACAGCCGTGAAATCTTTTGGTTTCCCCTCACAACTACATCACTCTTAAGATCTCCAAACTTTACGTGCAGATTTATAGTGTAGTCGACATCTCCAAGTACTTATTGGACAAAAAGGGCCCTAATATGAGAGTTGTGATATATTTGTAGAGGCCACTGCGATGGGGTTGAATTCCTGAGGCTTGAAGCACATTCCCATCTATCTTAATTTGGATGTCTCTCAAGTTCACATCGAATGAAGGTTCAGATTTTATCAGTGGTTTAAGATCATCAAAAATTTGATTTCTGTACATAAAATATACTTGTTTGAAACGTGGTAGACATCTACCTTCACCTTTATTGGTTTGTCCAGAATTTTGACGCTCAGAGTCGCTCCTTCCCAAATGCTGCAGTCGGACATCGTTTTGGGAGCGAGCAACAACTTATTATTGTGATATACCTTGAAACTCCTGATCGCCTCATCGCTAATATCTCGAATTGTTGCCTTGAGCTTCTTGTAGTATTGACGGTGGGTGCTACTTCGATTTGCGATACTTGAGGGATTCTCACTTTACTGCCCTTCTTGGGATGCCGCCCTCTGCATCCTCATCAAAAATCGACATTTATGGCCCAAGAATTGAAAACCTTGAGGCCCAAAGAAACAAAATTAAGAGAGAAGGATAGGGATGAAGATGGGTCGAGAAACCAAATTTGATGGAGAATAAGGAAAAAATACTGATTTGATGGCCCAAGAAACAAATGTAGAGAGAAAACAAAAATTAAATGAAGAAAACAAGAAAGGAAGGTCCTAGAACTCGACAGCTGGCGAAGGAACTAGAATTCGACAGCTGGCGCGCACTCCTCCAATAAATTTAATAATAATTAATTATATTAACCAAAAATATAATAGTAATAACATTATAGTAATTGAATTATAATTACATATTACTGTTACAATCCACAAAATAGAAGTCATAGTTTCGACTAAAAGTCATAAAGACTCGATGATGTTTGAGTCACATAGTTTTGACTAACAACTGAAACAAGAACATAGATCTAGATCCTGAGGAAGGAGACGAGAAGATATCAAGCATACAATCATGTTTCCATAGCATTTTCTATGGGTCGGACATGATTCATTTCAATTTCATCCCCATCTTTAACTTTATGATGCTTGAAAGATTTTGATGGATCCAGAACTCTGTTATTCAGCAGAAGGAAACACACAGTAGGAATTGCCCACCCATTATTCTTCATCACAGTAAATAGCCGTGAAATATTATGGTTCCCCATCACAATTACATCACTCCTAAGGTCTCCAAACTTTACGTGCAGATTTATAGTGTAGTCGACATCTCCAGGTACTTCTTGTCCAAAAAAAAACCTAATTAGAGAGTTGCGATATATTTGTAGAGGCCACTGCGATGGGGTTGAATTCCCCGGGGCTTGAAGCACTTTCCCATCTATCTCAATTTGGATGTCTCTCATGTTCACATCAATGGAAGATTCAGATTTTATCAGTGCTTGTTTGAAACGTGGCAGACATCTACCTTCACCTTCATTGGCTTATCTGGAATTTTGACGCTCAGAGTCGCTCCTTCCGAAATGCCGCAATTGGATATCGTTTTTGGAGCGAGCGACACCTTAATATTGTGATATACCTTGAAACTCCCGACCGCCTCATCGCTAATATCTCGAATCATCGCCTGGAGCTCCTTGTAATATTGATGGTGGGTACTACTTCGATCTACGATACTTGAGGGATTCTCACTTGAAATACTGCACTTCTTGGGATGCCGCCCTCTGCATCCTCATAAAAAATTGATATTTATGGCCCAAGAATCGAAAACCTTGAGCCCAAAGAAACAAAATTGAGAGAGAAGGATAGGGATGGAGAAGGGCCGAGAAACCAAATCTGATGGAGAATAGGGAAAAAATATTGATTTGATGGCCCAAGAAACAAATATAGAGAGAAAATAAAAATTAAATGAAGAAAACAAGAGAAGAATGTCCTACACGCTGACGAAGGTACTAGAACTCGATAGCTGGCGCACACTACTCCAATAAATTTAATAATAATTAATTATATTAACCAAAAATATAATAGTAATAATATTATAGTAATTGAATTATAATTTTATTTTACTGTTACAATCCACAAAATAAAAGTCATAGTTTCGACTAAAAGCCATAAAAGACTCGATGATGTTTGAGTCACATAGTTTTGACTAACAACTGAAACAAGAACATAGATCTAGATCCTGAGGAAGGAGACAAGAAGATATCAAGCATACAATCATGCTTCCATAGCATTTTCTGTGGGACGGGCATGTTTCTTTTCAATTTCATCCCCATCTTTAACTTTCTGATGCTTGAAAGATTTTGATGGATCCAGAACTATGTTATTCAGCAAAAGGAAACACACAGTAGGAATTGCCCACCCATTATTCTTCATCACAGTAAATAGCCGTGAAATATTATGGTTTCCCATCACAATTACATCACTCCTAAGGTCTCCAAACTTTACGTGCAGATTTATAGTGTAGTCGACATCTTCAGGTACTTCTTGTCCAAAAAAAGCCCTAATTAGAGAGTTGCGATATATTTGAAGAGGCCACTGCGATGGGGTTGAATTCCCCGGGGCTTGAAGCACATTCCCATCTATCTCAATTTCGATGTCTCTCATGTTCACATCATTTGAAGACTCAGATTTTATCAGTTCTTGTTTGAAACGTGGCAGACATCTACCTTCACCTTCATTGGCTTGTCCGGAATATTGACGCTCAGAGTTGCTCCTTCCGAAATGCCGCAATCGGACATCATTTTTGGAGCGAGCGACAACTTAATATTGTGATATACCTTGAAACTCCAGACCGCCTCATCGCTAATATCTCGAATCATCGCCTTGAGCTCCTTGTAGTATTGACGGTGGGTGCTACTTCGATCTGCGATACTTGAGGGATTCTCACTTGAAATACTGCCCTTCTTGGGATGCCGCCCTCTGCATCCTCATCAAAAATCGACATTTATGGCCCAAGAATTGAAAATCTTGAGGCCCAAAGAAACAAAATTGAGAGAGAAAGATAGGGATGGAGAAGGGCTGAGAAACCAAATCTTATGGAGAATAGGGAGATTGATTTGATGGCCCAAGAAACAAATGTAGAGAGAAAACCAAAATTAAATGAAGAAAACAAGAAAGGAAGGTCCTAGAACTCGACAGCTAGCGAAGATTCTAGAATTCGACAACTGGCATGCACTCCTCCAATAAATTTAATAATAATTAATTATATTAACCTAAAATATATTAGAAATAATACTATAATAATTGAATTATACTTACACATTACTTTTACAATCCACAAAATAAATGTCATAGTTTCGACTAAAAGCTATAAAAGACTCGATGATGTTTGAGTCACATAGTTTTGATTGACAACTGAAACAAGAACATAGATCTAGATCCTGAGGAAGGAGACGAGAAGATATCAAGCAAACAATCATGCTTCTATAGCATTTTCTGTGGGTTGGGCATGTTTCAGTTCAATTTTATCCCCATCTTTAACTTCTTGATGCTTGAAAGATTTTGATGGATCCAGAACTTTGTTATTCAGCAGAAGGAAACGCACAGTAGGAATTGTCCACCCATTATTCTTCATCACAGTAAATAGCCGTGAAATATTCTGGTTTTCCATCACAAGGTACTTCTTGTCCAAAAAAGGCCCTAATCAGAGAGTCGCGATATATTTGTGAGGCCACTGCGATGAGGTTGAATTCCCGAGGGCTTGCACATTCCCATATATCTCAATTTGGATGTCTCTCATGTTCACATCAATTGAAGATTCAGACTTTATCAGTGCTTGTTTGAAACGTGGCAGACATCTACCTTCACCTTGGCTTGTCCGGAATTTTGACCTTTCAGAGTCGCTCCTTCCGAAATGCCGCAATCAGACATCATTTTTGGAGCGAGCAACAACTTAATATTGTGATAAACCTTGAAACTCCCGACCGCCTCATCGCTAATATCTCGAATCATTGCCTCGAGCTCCTAGTAGTATTGACAGTGGGTGCTACTTCGATCTGCGATACTTGAGGGATTCTCACTTGAAATACTGCCCTTCTTGGGATGCCGCCCTCTGCATCCTCATCAAAAATTGACATTTATGGCCCAAGAATTGAAAACGTTGAGGCCCAAAGAAACAAAATTGAGAGAGAAAGATATGGATGGAGAATTGCTGAGAAACCAAATATGATGAATAATGAGAAAAATATTGATTTGATGGCCTAAGAAACAAATGTAGAGAGAACCAAAATTAAATGAAGAAAACAAGAAAGAAAGATCCTAGAACTCGACAGCTGGCGAAGGTTCTAGAACTCGACAGTTGGCATGCACTCCTCCAATAAATTTAATAATAATTAATTATGTTAACCAAAAATATAATAGTAATAATATTATAGTAATTGAATTATAATTATATATTACTGTTACAATCCACAGAATAGAAGTCATAGTTTCGACAAAAAGTCATAAAAGACTCGATGATGTTTGAGTCACATAATTTTGACTGACAGCTGAAACAAGAACATAGATCTAGATCCTGAGGAAGGAAACGAGAAGATATCAAGCATACAATCATGCTTCCAAAGCATTTTATGTGGGTCGGACATGATTCATTTCAATTTCATCCCCATCTTTAACTTCCTGATGCTTGAAAGATTTTGATGGATCCAGAACTCTGTTATTCAGCAGAAGGAAACGCACAGTAGGAATTATCCACCCATTATTCTTCATCACAGTAAACAGCCGTGACAACTACATCACTCTTAAGATCTCCAAACTTTACGTGCAGATTTATAGTGTAGTCGACATCTCCAAGTACTTCTTGGCCAAAAAGTGCCCTAATATGAGAGTTCCGATATATTTGTAGAGCCCACTGCGATGGGGTTGAATTCCCCGGGGCATGAAGCACATTCCCATCTATCTTAATTTGGATGTCTCTCAAGTTCAC
>JAPKLW010001035.1:181836-242171 GCA_026898455.1 Plectranthus barbatus | reverse complement strand
TAAGCCTGTAAATATGCATTATATACCCAGTTGCAGTATAATAATCACAACAAAAATATTTCTCTGAACTTTTTCATTATTATACCCATGCATACATATTTTCGCTCTTGCTGCCCCGATCTTCTTCAATCTCTCACCTCTAAATCGCGTTTTGTGTTTTTTCTTTTCAATAAAGTGAAATTTCTGGAAGGAGAAAAAGATTTTACTTGTCGTTTGTTGTATCAATTTCTTTGATTCTATTTTTCTGATTATTGCCGATTGTGGGGGAAGAAGTGGACTGTGGTGATGGTGGAGAGGTGGCATCAGCTGCGGCCGGTCCACCTATCGAGAATCCAGAAACTGCTGCTTGAAGAAGGGCTCAACGTTATTCAGGATAGTTGTGATTTTTTTTTTTTTGCCAATATTACCATTAATTTGCAAGTTTTTTATTCTATCGAATGCATCTTTTAAAATCCGGCCCCAAATTGATCTTAACCGTCCAAATCATGTTTTTAATGGCCCAGATTCATTCTCATCTCCCATCTAAGGGGGTACTTGTCACTTTAACGTGCCCCTATATATATATATATATATATATATATATATATATATAGATGAATTTATTTATTTTTAAATTTGGTTAGAATATTTAAATAAGATTTGAACTAAAATGATTTATATATTTTATTTTTTAAATTTGGTTAGAATCTTTGAATAAGATTAGACGGGTTATTTGGGTTATTCTCGGGTCGACCTGAAAATAAACAGGTCGGGTTCGGGTTGAACTTTCTAGACCCGAAAAATAAATGGGTTGAGTTCGGGTTGACATATAACGTATTAATATTAGCCAGATCTCAACCCCAACCCCACCTGCCAACCCAATTGCCACCCCTAGTTAATACTAGTTAATGCGCAGGCTGTTGTTGCCGTGAGGTGAGAAATGCTGCCATAGCCAGCAAATCAAATCGTTCACAGTTTTGCTACAGATCCACCACTTCCTTCATCACTCTGCAGATCCACCATATTAATATATTGCCTCCATCTACCCGACCCATTTTTCTTTGCTCCGTTTCATCCCAGACAGATATCATGGAAAGAATATTGGGATTGTCGGCGTTAGAATGCAGCAGCACCTTGTTCAACATCTTCAATGGCTCGCGATCTTCAGCAAAATTGATCTCTTCTCTATATCGCTGTTTCTTTTCCCTCAAAGATCAATTCACTGGAATGGAATCATTAGGCCGTCCCAGTCTCAGATTCACACTGCAAATCTTTCGAGGAAGGAGTGGATACTAATCACTCCGATTGGAATTCAGAAAACAGGTGATTTCCGATCAAGTGGTGGGTGGCGCCGGTGTCGAGGCTACTAATTTGATGATCCAGATTACTATGGGTGAGAAGATTGTGGTGGATAGATTTATGGAAAAATCCTCAAAAATCAAAGAAAAACATCACTCCTTGAGCAAATAATTACACGAAACAATTGGAAGAAAACGATGATACAATAAACAATCAACAACTCATCAAGACTCCTTGCCCAAATTCTGTGCATTCATTAGGCTTTTCGTGAGCCAGATTGCCGTTTCTCTCGAAGACACTGTGTCTTCGCCAAACGGCTTCAACACACCCGACAGCTCATCATACTTGTCTTGCTTCAGCAGCCGCGCGCACAGCTCAAGCAACGACTCTAACGCGTCAGCTCTCTGTGGCCCTGGAACTTCCACTACTTCATCCTTTCCTTCCTCCACCTTTGTGGCAGCTTCCATTGATGCTTGCCTCACCAGCAGCTCTATGTCTTCCTTCTCATCATGCTTCGTGCAGGCGGGTGGCTCCGCCTTCATTTCCGCCACTTCAGTTTCAACACCACCCGAGGAGCGTGGGCTGCTGCTACTTCCATTTCCAGTTGATGGAGTCTCTTGATCAAGAGGCACAACTTCATCACCACAAACTGAATTTGATGCAGCTGTTTTGCTGCTGCATGCAGCATCCTCTGTTACCATTTCCGTTTCAACGCTGACATGAGGGATGATGCATAGAGGAGGCTCTATATCTGCTGCTATCTTTTCACTCTCATGATCTGCATCTTCCAGTTTCTCAGACTGCTCAAGAGAATGCTCCACTTGATCACCCGAACTTTCGTTGATTGGTATTTCCAAATCACCCTTTATGTTGATGCTCGCCAAGTCTAGATTGTCTTGATAATCTCCATTGCAACCGGTTGTCTCACAACTTGTGTCCCCACTCTTGGAATCTTCGCTGTCGTGAGAGATCTTTCCAGAATAGCTCGTGGGATCGACTCTCTTTGTCTCAAGCCTGTCTAACACCAGTGCATCTGCTTCCAGCAAGTTTGGATAAGGCATATCTGATTTTTCATCAAATAATGGGAGCAGCTCCCTCTGTTTCACCTTCACCTCTCTTGCCCTGGACTCTTTCCTACCACGAGACGAACTTCTAGGTGAAGATCTCGGAATCTCCTTCATCTTGCTAGGAGAGGGGGACTTCACAGGAAGGAACACGGCTGATGGATTGTGACATCGAAGGAGGAATGGCTGCAAATGTGGGTGTCTCAACAGTTCTGCAGCCTGTGATGAGTGAACATGCTGCAGAATTAGGGATCATGTAACTAACAACGAAAGGAAAACGAGTTTTGAATACCGTTGGCCTATGTTCTGGACTCTTCCTCAGCATGGTCTTGATGATCTGTTTCCTGAGATGAAGAAAATACTTCGTTTTATATCTCAATGTTCGTGTTGACATAACATTTACTACTGTGTAGTCAACTTACAGAGTGGATGAATAAATAATGGGAAGTGGAGAGATCAAAGATCTGTTTATCTTGTTGATAAGTCCAGCCATATCCTATTCATTTCATTCCAATATTAGCAACAACTCGAAAATCTTGAGTCTTTTTCAATGTAATGCAATGACTGCAAAGTTAAAGCAAACTTACAGTAGCCCGGAAAGCTTGGTGGTGCGCAGCAATCTCAAACATACAACAACCTATGAAGAAGAATGTCACTCTTTTGAGGCGAACACATATATATAATCTGCACAAAACTTTATTTTACCTAGCGACCATATATCTGATTTATAGCCATATGGGATGTCTGCAAGAAGCTCCGGGCACATATAGTTGGGAGTCCCGACAACCTAGATTGAGGCGAATGCATCATCCACCAATTGTTGCATAACAAGAACAATGATTGTTATATGGTGAGAATCATTGTGCAATGAACAAATTGAAAGTTTGAAGTGATCCCAAGAACCTGACTTCTACTATAGTTGTACACTCAAATATGTAGAAGCATATGGAAATGCAATTCACACTAAGAATTATTCATACCGAAGAAGCAAGCCCCTCCTCATTGAGAAGTTTAGCCAGTCCAAAATCACCTATAATTCAACACAGTCAGCAAAAGTTGAGTGGCTATAACAAATTTTTGTAGAGGCAGGTTGGCTTTGCCTTCTTACCAAGACGGATATCATTTTCCTTGGTGAGAAATATGTTAGATAACTGAAAAGGAAAGGAAAAGACTAATGTTAGTAGGGATCAACAACTGTTTGCTTTTATATTGATTCATGAATATAGAGTGAACCTTTAGATCCCTATGAAGGACCCGGTTGGAATGCAGATAGTCGATAGCTAACAACAACTGAGTCAACCACTTGCATATTTTCTGAAGCAAACAGAATAATGTCAATACTACTAAGTATGAGTTGGCAACTAACAGTCAGACAGAATCTTTCACAAGAATTTCAATGGAATCACCTCTTCCGGGTAGTAGGCTCCTCTTGCCCTCCTTATAATCTCAGACCTGCATAAATTGCAAATATGAAGGCAAGAGCAGAGACAACATAGTTTTGAGTTTGATTGGGCTACTTACATGTCTCCACCTTCACAGTAGTTGGTCAGAATGCATATACAATTTCCCTACACAGTAGTTTTCTTCCGAATCAGCTATCACCAACAGAAAAGAATAAGAAATGGACATATTAGTAGTGTTGGAAATTAGAAGGGTTGATGGTGGAGAAGTATTTAGGAATTAGGGAGGGGATAGGAGAAGTTTAGAAAGGAGGGCTACTTTGTATTTGGAGAATGTTTTTTTGGTTTTGATTGATTACAAACTTAGCATACAACCCCTATTTATACTAGTTTACAACCGTTAGGATTATGACATGTCAACTCTAATCTAATGGCTATTAATAATCTTCTAGAGAGCTCTATATAAATATCTAGTTCTAGAGAGCTCTTATATAAATATCTTATTCTAGATATTTCTAAAAACTATAGGTGACTTCTAGAATATACTACTTAATGGGTCTACACTTTGGGCCTAAATTAATTAATTCATTACAAAAGCCCAAATCAAGTTTATATTTCAACAAGTAGTAGTAGTAGTAGTAGTACCTTGTCCACCCAAGCATCTTTATATTCAACTATATAGGGGTGTTGTAGTTTTGAGATTAAGTTCATCTGCAGTGAAGGAGAGCAAGAGATTACATCACTTGATGAAAACCCAGAAACACAAAACAAGTATTGTCAACACCTCTTGGTGAGCCGTACGCTTGAACTTCTCTGTTTGCTTCGAAATTCGAATTTTCTTTAGCACATACCTACAATACAAGAGATATAAATCACCAAGAGCTCAATCATTGGTTTTTCTAAAGAAAAATAACAACATGGATCAATCATTTCCGTTCTTAATACTTGCATTTTGCTAGTTTCTTGCAGTGTGTCGGCAAAAGAGTTCCATGGCCAAAACAAGTGGAAATGCTACATTTCTACTACGCACACACAGACAGATGCATGCTCAGCCGCTATAACAGAAATTACTTACTTCTTCTTCTCGGTTTTGTGGAGCACGAGAAATGCAGCTCCAAAAGCGCCTCTCCCAATCTGCTCGAGCACTTCATAATCCTCCATTTTCGACTTGGAATCCCAATTCTCCGCCTCCATGGAGCCCTTCAAAACCCAACATTTTCCCACATGGGTCGATCCAAAGATTCTATCTTGAAGCAAAATTAATCTGAAACTGAACTTACCCTGCTTCCAATTCAAGCTAAGAAACTTGAGATTCAACGCTTTGACCTCCGCAGAAAGCAGGAATCTTGGGTGTGTTTCTTGAAGTTGAAGTGGCTCTCAAAGCTCGGTTCTTGAATTTATTGGAAGTAATTATAGCTCCCTGACGGTATGGCAAAATGAAGTTGTAAAGTTACGTGATACAATTATGGCACTAGACTGCTACAAATATAGTGTGTGTGTGGTGGTGGTGGGGTGGGGTGGGGTTGGGATAGGGGGGGTGTTGGTGACTGGTGTGCTATGTTTAGAGCGAGAAGAAGCTGAAGCAGCCAAGAGACACAAATATATATATATATATATAGATTATACATTAATAATAGTAAAATAAGAAGTGCTTGCTGCTGCAGCTCTGCAATCTAATTGATTTATTTTATGGCGTAAAACACAGAAACCTATCAGTTGCGGTGATCCAGTTATTATGATTTCTAAAGGCTCAACAACCCCAAAGTAATATAACTATTAACTGATACCACATTGGAAAACAAAAGATAATGAAAGTTCATCGTTTTGGACTAATCTTTGATTGTTTTTAGGAATTTCATGCCATTCTTCATTTAATAATTCACTGTTGAATTTATTTCATATGTGGAGTCTTTCACACACTACACAACACAACTGTCCTCTCACTCTCAGTAGTAGAATATATGTTAGAGAGAGAGAGAGAGAGATTGATGGGGAAAAGGAATGATGGGAGCACAAGAACAAAATGGAATGGGCCAAGAAAGTTTGCTTGTATTTACAGATTCAAGCAAAATATATGATGATTCCACACTGGTGAATTATTTACTATTATTTTTATTATTATTTCCAGAGATGAACACTTAATGTCACCATCTTTACTTACCTAAAGTTAGAAATTTCCCAATTATACTTTCTAAGACTTCTGATATTAGGAAATAATTTGCTTTGTTTTTCTATTAGATTCTTTCTCCCCCAACATTTTCATTTCCAAAAAAATAAAGTTACGCAAACAAACATGTTAAGCATTGTAAGAAAGAAAGAAATAAAGAAAAAGTTTAATGAGAAGTATTATAATTATGGTAAAGGGTGTTTAGGATTTAATTAAGCAAAGACAAGCACTAACAGTCTAACAACCACTAGATAAGTGAGGATAATTGAGAATGCATTATTATTATTTATTAATTAGTTGTGGGTGTTGCCAAAATAATACTGCCTACGTATAAGTTAGGTTGTTGAAAAAAATAATCAAGGGTGATAAAAGGCAAAGTTGAAGGACCCCCCTTGTTTGATTATAGAAAATTCTATGTTTATATAGCGATTTGATGCATGTATTTGTGTGAGTGTGAGTGTTTATCCACCAAATTTGTATTAAATGCCATTAATTGCCAATGCTTATTACATTTGATTTGAGGTTCAATCATTTTATCACTATTTCAAATCTTGTCCACCTATTTTTGGAATAGTATTATTATCAATATCATTGATGAAAATTATTTAAACACTAGAATTTTATTTTATGTTTTGGGTATGGGATTAAATATTTAAAACAGGGTTGGATCCTTTTTGCTTTAAGATTGTGATCGTATCATCCATTTCAATTAAATAGGATAAATTTATTAAGTGCATAAAAAATTAGCTATTTAACTATTGAAAGTTGGGTTTTTTTTTTAGGTGGGACACTATTCTATTGTGGAATGGCCCTCAAATGTCTGTTGGTGAACTGGTTTTGCCTATTTATTTAATTCTGATACACCAAAATAAAAAATTTAAAAATTTCAATTTTACTTTGTCGGTAGGAAATTTATCGATATATGTATTTTATTTAAATGGGACAATAATAAAATAAGACAGCAAACTTCCATCTCTAACTTTACATTCAAGGTTTTTGAAGTAAGGTAAAATCAATTAAAATAAATGTGTTTGTTAGGAAATCGTTATCCACTAAATATTTTTTGTTAAATAGTAATTTAAGTAGTTGTAGTTAAATAGAGCAAATGATTGTATTAATTATAGTTAAAAATAAAATTATAGTTATCTGTTCATAATCGTACCACTCCAATTCAATACATGTATTATTAATTATTATTATAAAAATAAAATGCCGATCATCTATGATTCATTTATAGCAATTACAGTTCCAAGCTATATTAATCATTAATAAGATTTATGACAACTTCATTAATCATTCTGTGTCGTCTCATAGTACATAATTAAGATAAAATTATTTCTGGAAAAACTAATAAAAAATAAAAATAAGGCGATTCCATTTGGCTGTTTAATTATTTAGAAGAAGAAAAAAAAGAAGCCAAAAGATGAAATTGTTAGCCGACCAAATGGAAATCAATGGTCCAAACAGCATAATCATCATCATGATATGATATATAATTAAAGAATCAATCAATTCCAATAAACTTTTTTGTAAAATTAAGATATGATTATAATTAAAGAATCAACATCTCCCAACTAAATTGTTTATTTGTAATGCTTTTCCATCAATACTCCTACCAATGTCAGTGGAGTCATGAATGAAGGTAATTGCAAGATATCTCAATTTAAGTTACCAACTAATCAAATCTGCTTATAATTATTTAATTATATTTGGATTGGAGTTATAAAAAGTTTCATCATCATAACTATATCAACATATCGAAAATAATACTCCTCCGTCCCATTTTAATAGTCATGTTTCTCATTTTCGTCCGTTCCACTTTAATAGTCCTGTTTCTAAAAAAGTTAACTTTTTCACACTCAATAAAAAAATATTAATTTTACTCAATACATTCTACACTCACATACCTTGGATATTGTACCAAAAGCAAACGGGACTATTAATCTGGACTATGGAGTAATTAAAAGGAAAAGGAATAATTAAAAGGAAAAGGAAAAGAGAATCGGCAGAGCCCATCAACAAACAATTAATGGGCCAAGTTGCGATGCTGATATAGGCCAGGCCGGGCTGGGCCGCTCAAACCAACAAAAACTCTAATCAAATCTATCCACCATCAGTCCATCACAATCTTTTGATATCCATTAATAAAACTAATATTTCATCAAACGGCAGCACTCTTATACTGTCGTTAAATTTTCATGTTTTTGTTGAAATTAATGGCTGCATCGCCTTCTATAAAATTTAAATAAATTGTCAACTACATTAGGTGTTAGGTTTTTATATTTTTCTTTTTGAGATCGCTCGCGATGGCTATGCAAGCTGGTATCGGATTATCGAGGATCGTTCTCATTGCCGGAGCTGGTATTTATGTTTGAATTCATTTTCGTGCTTTCGTTTTTCTTTTATTTTCTTAGTTTCTTTATCGTGTAGTTTTGTTATTTTCTGAGAGGAAAAGGGGTAATTTTTTTTTTGGTTATTTCTTGTGTGATTAGGTTATACGGGAACTATATTGTTGAAGAATGGTAAATTATCAGATGTATTGGCTGAATTGCAGGTATTGAATTCCCCATCCCCATTTTTTTAAGATTCACTACCGTGTTCATTTTACCTTTGTTGTTTTGGATTGGAATTGTATTTGGGGATCACGATTACGAGATTGTATTGCTCGTGTTAAGAACTCTGAATAGAGAGTTTCTTCACATTGTATCTGAACCCTTATTGGTTATTTTGGTGAAAGTTTGTATGGTTTTTTTTTACACTGTTAAAATAATGTTGAGAGAACTGAAACGCTGATAGAGACTGATTTCTTATTTGGAGATAATTATAATGGCTTAGTACTTAGTAGCTGAAGATGCCATTAACGTTAGCAGTTTTCTCTCAGACGAAATTGATATTAGTGGTATCATGATTTTTTTCCACTTCAAAAATCCTTATGAAATTGAAGTTTTTTAGATGCGATCATGCAATGTTTATTTTCTCGTAAATATGTGGGATTATGCTGTGCACTCATGATGGATTCCCAAATGTTTCCCGACTGTTTTGCAGAATTTGGTCAAACAAGGTGAGTCGGAGGGGGACACGGATTATTCTGACGCGATCGCCACCCAGGTTTGTTCCTGGTAACTGATGAGATTAATCATCTTCATGGTGCTCGCTCATGCAGTAGTTATTTTCTTTTTTTGGATCTATACGATTTTTGTGGATTTGTTTTAGCAAATACTGTTAACTGCATACATTATGTTCTTTCGCGAATGAGAATTTTCAATTGTTCTTTAGGGATTGTGTAATATCTCTCTTTCAACCTTCTGGAACTGGGAGTATTTTCTTCATTTAATGGCTTTAGGGTTCAGGGTTTTGCTTCATATCATTTTAGTAAAAATATTGGGTTCCTCATCCTCCTTTTTCTTAGGCTTCTCTGTAGGCTATTGGTATTGGGCTAATGGGGATTTTCGTTTGATTCTTTCTGTTCTTGTCAGCGTATTAGATAGTTTTTGATAAAGGCATTTATGAGCATTGTATTGAAGTGCAATTGTTAGGCACATAAGTAGAGAGCCCTAACTTCACCTAAAACCATGGTCAAAGGTGAAGGATTGACCCCCCACTTATATACCCATCCACATTGGGGTGTGAATCCAATGTGGGACAAAAGCCCACATCATAACAATCCATCCCCCTTCAAACCGGACGTCCACGGACGGGAGCACGGGGCCTCACCACCACGACGGGGCCTCCTCGCCACCTCGGCATTCATACCCCCGGCGGGTCTATCCCCGGCGGGTCTACTCCCCACCCCCCTTTCCGTGGGCCGGCCGGACCAAATTGTTAGGCACATAAGTAGAGAGCCCTAACTTCACCCAAAACCATGGTCAAAGGTGAAGGATTGACCCCCCACTTATATACCCATCCACATTGGGGTGTGAATCCAATGTGGGACAAAAGCCCACATCATAACAGCAATCAATGCCTATGAATATTTGAAAAGCTGTTGCACATATTTGATTTATGGTTTCGCTTATTATCAGGTCCGTCGATTAGCCATGGAGGTTCGGCAGCTGGCCTCATCCAGGCAAATAACTGTTCTAAATGGGAGCTCTACCCAAAGTAGGTATCATGTGTTTGTGTAAGAGCATATGACTCTTATAGTTGTGTAAGCGATGATTCTTGTTCTCCTTGTCACAGGTAACTTTACGTCTCTAATTGTTCCAGCTGCTACTGTTGGAGCTTTGGGTTATGGGTACATGTGGTGGAAGGTTAGAACAACTATTTTACATTCTGTGTATTCTGTTCTCATTTGTATATTCTGTTGAGTCTGATTTCTCTTTCTGGGTACCTTTTATTCTCAATTTTCAAAATTTCAGGGTCTTTCCTTCTCAGACCTGATGTATGTAACAAAGCAGAATATGGCAAATGCTGTTTCAAACTTGACAAAACACTTGGATCATGTGTCCGATGTCCTCGCAGTAAGTATGTGCTATTTTTTTATCGGTAAACATTAGGCCATCATGTTTCATTTTCCTTAATCCCTGTGTTTTCATGATTAATTGCATCAAGAAGTTTATTGTGTTTGTGGTGCCTTTATGGAAATTGGGAACTATTCATATTGATTGGCAAAGCAAGAATAGTTTTTCTTACTATGCCTTCACTTCAGTCTGTTATAGAGTATTTTATTGTCATGTTGCTTACTTATAAATTTCCTTGTTTAGCATGAACTTGAAAAACAGAATATGAGAGATCAAGTTTGTTTCATCCTTGGTAGTCCGACTATTCTGCATATGACATTTGTATGTAGGTTGATTTTCCATTTGGTTTCTGAGCAGGCAACAAAAAAGCACTTAACTCAGAGAATAGAGAATTTGGATGGGAAAATTGATGAGCAAATTGAGATTTCTAAATTAATTAGGACTGAGGTACATGTAATTTACTATTTGCTGATTTCTTATTTCTTTAACTAGCACAGTGAACGATATACAATCATTTCTTTAAAAAAAAAAAAAATCTTGAAACAGGTTACTGATGTTCGTGATGATCTCTCGCAAATTGGCTTTGATCTGGAATCATTGCAGCAAATGGTTTATGGCTTGGTTAGTATCTTATTTTGTCAAATCCTTTATTTATTTGGGAGCAGGTTCTGCAGTTCTATATATGTCAAGTCCTTTTTATTAGTATGGAGCTCTATTATGTCGCTAGTGTACAAGAAATATTGATGTTACCTTTATTGAATATGATCATTAAGGTGGCACACTTATTGATGACTGAAATATATTCATGCTGAACCATTAAGAATGTTCATATGTTGCATCTGATTTCATGGTTTTAATGCTGTTTTAATAGCTTTCACTCTTCTCACTTCTTTTAGTTGTCATTTCGATCAATTCCTATTCTTTATTTGACGTAGGAAAAACTGAGTTCTCTCTCTTGGAAATCGCTCCATGTGCAACTAAATTACATAAATCAAGATTTGAGTTGTTAATTCATGTAATCATGTCATGTTTCTTGTCAACAAGGTAACAATATGATGGACATGACACAATGAGAACCTATCCTTATGCGATACTAACTCAAACACAATATTTTGTATTCACTAGTGATGCTGAAATAAAGTAGTATTCTTTACCAACGTGATATTATATCTTAATAAAAGATGAGGCACAATTTTTGGATAAGACAACTAAAATCTGCAAAAATTTGATATATAACTATAATTTTATGGAGTACTTATTTTGTTGACGTATGTCAATTGTCACATGAAATTTTGTTTGTCCTTTTCATATTGACGTGGTAAGGACATGAATACTATAAAGCCTTAAACTAACCAGCAATTACTGTGTCATGTTCATGATATCATGTGTGTCTAGATTGCGTCCTCTAGTTAGTGCTATCTATCACAATGGTTCCGTAATCATTTGTATATTCAACAGCAGTGACCTCTTTGTAAATCCAACATGTAATAGCTAATTCCTCTGTCTGTCATGCATTCTACTTGGTTTCATTAATTTCAAAGACTATTATAGTTAGTTTTGCTGTGAACATCACACATTTAAGAACGCATGGAGCTTTGTCTTGGGTGTTGCTACATGATTTTTATGTACTCTGAGTTTTCACATAATTCATATATTTTTCCTTATAATTGCTTCGCCCCTCTTCCCACTCTTATCTAGTGTGTTCTATTGCAGGATGGCAAGCTTCTTTCTTTAGAAGAGAAGCAGGTATTTCACCATCAGGCTCTTCATTATTTTACTGCGTTGCAAGTTGCTTGTAAATGCAATACTAGTCCTACGATAATGCATCCCCGCAACTCTTCACTTTTTCTCATTCATGTTGTTTATAGGAGATTGCCAATGCTGGGGTGATGTACCTTTGTGGTATTGTTGGTGGAAAAAAGATGAGCATGCCAATTCATTTTCAGGTTTGGGATTATGAAATATTCTTTTGTTCTTTGTGTGCTCTGAAGTTTTCTTGTAGAATGTTCTTTTTTTCATCTTTTTAAGGATCTTGGTATTGTATCCGAGGGGAGAACAATGTTTGAGGCCCTGTAGAAGTAATATTATAAAGTTCTTATGACTAGAAATGGGTGCACATTATTATTATGCTTAGGCAGAAATTATTTTATTCGCATGGGGAATGGAATGGTGTTGGGGTAACTTCCTTAGTCTCCCCATCTTGACTGATATCTAGTCCTATTTTGTTAACTTAAGTCGTTAGCAACCTGGTTTTATTAACTCTATTTTCTTCCATGTTTCTCGTGCAGGATCAACTTAAACTTTCTGGCAATTCAGTACCCACTCTTACGGTACCTCAATTTAATTTCCAATGAAACCTTTCTTTCCATTCTGGTATTTGGGATATTAACATAAATGACTTAAGATATACATGACTAAGTGATTTCTCTTAGTAATAATGGTTTAAATGCCTAGCAGCCACAAGTGACCACTATACTATATGTAGTGTTTGATAAGTCATCACATATATGACTCCACTCCATCATACTAAAAATAAAAATCCCACGTTCTTACACTCTCAGGGTCTTAAAGGAATCATAGATTCTCCTCAAAACTTCCTGACTGATGGAAATACCCTAGACTCGTCTGATAAGCTCAATAAAACCTTATCCAGGTATGGTATGCTATATAATATTATTATTATAACTGCCTCAGATTTTCATTATAGTTAGTTGTATGAATTCCAGTGGATTGGATTTGATAAACAGGACTCGTTCAAACAAGTGTTGACTCACTGCTGGTGAGCTTCCAATTCCATGCAATGTCGTCGGGTGAGTTGGTTCGATTCAATATAATCATTCCTACAAGAAAATGTTTGCATAGCAACAATGCCGTTGTCAAAGTGTGTGCCCTTTGCTGATGGTTTTGTTTTATTTTCTTTTGGTTTTGAATTTATGTAAATGTTAATCTAAAATTCAAAGGCGACAAAAAAAAAAAAAAAAAAATAGAATACTCCATATTTATCTATTCTCTATCTCAATATATTTGAGAATGATTATGTGTTATATAAGGTTTTTATATAATAAAAACATTATGACACTCTACCTATGACTAATAACGTATATGTTTTATTGATTATGTTCTTGCATCAACCAATTTTTGTCACTAATTAAATATATTTATGTATAGTATCAATTCATTTGATTGTATATAATTATTTATTACAAACTCTTCATAATTTTTTATTGCAGCAAGACAACTTACAATGAAACTCTTGGCTACAATTAAAAAAGTAAGGAATGAAATCTAATTAGGTTTGAATATTAAGAAAATTCAATTAACGATAAATTCATATTTTTTGCAAATTACCATAACATGTCATATTTATAAATTATCAATTTAGAGTTTTAATGAGACCTAATATTTATAAAGGGATTTTTCAAAAACTTATTATCTTATTGTTTTATCGAATTTGATGATTTTTTAGAGGCGAAAATGAGACCTAAAAAATCATGACACATACATATTATTTGGGCCGGACCGCCCACCTTCACAATCATAAACATATTGCAATTTGCAACTCCCTCCAGTTTAAATTGGACTATTTATTACTTTGATATCCATTATAATAATAACTTTTATAATTGGGCTCGACTCCACATTTAAATATTGTTATAGTATAATTTTCATGTTTTTCGCTGAAAATAATGGTGCATTTCCATTAAATTAAATAAATTGTCAACTATATTTTTGTCATATTAGGTATAGGTTTTTAATTTTTATTGTCCCATCACATTAATTGCTTTTGCATTTTGTATGATTGAATGTATTTTGTATTTCACTAACCCGAATCAAACGCATTCAATTAAAAATACTTTTTACTTTGTAAGTAATTAAAAGTGAGAACAAAATATAGGCAAATGCAATAAAATAAATAAGCTTAAATTAATTTTTTTTTTATAATAAGTCTACATTAATCTTAACTCACACAGACAGATGTCCCCCTGGGAGCTCGAACATGTGATCTCTCTCAGTCATAGGCAAGGTGACACACCCAGATGTTCCCTGAGAGCTCGAACCTGTAACCTCTCAGTCACAGGCAAGGTGCTTTAACCACTACACCTCGAGTGAATGGACTGTTAGGAGTTTATCGCGTAAGCATTAAAGCATACCACTTGATTCATATAAGCGCAACTGATGTACTATTTTTTACTCCATTTAAAATTTAATCCTAAGATTTAAATTATAGAGCTACTGCTACAAATATTCATGAGATGGGAAATTCGGAATTCATGATATCTTGGTCTGAAAATAAACAAAAAAATCTGATTAAATAAAAATATTTGCAGCTGAGAGTCAATAGGTTGGCGCCGCCGGTGATTTGTGATCCATCATATTAGTATATTAAATATTCATTTTTGAGTTCATTTGAAGCAATTGGTTTTTTAATGGATGAAAATACACATCGAGTAAATACAATAAATATTTCAGTTTGCCAAATTTGACTGCAAAATCTGATTTAAGATGATTGGACTTATACACTATCCATATTTATACAAAATCTAGATGTTGATCAACATTTAATTATTTTTATGAGATGCTCTCTTGTTTTTTTGACTGTGATTTTTGAGACATTATGCTGGATTTCGAACAGATTTTCATTTTTATTCAAATAATTTCGTTCAGAATTATTATTCCGATTGAAATGCATTTTTCATATATTATATTTCGATTGTCACAATACAATAATGTATTTAAGCATAATAAATAATATATTTAAGAATATTAAATAATGTATTTTGTTTTCGACGGAAATATAAATTCTGATCTGAATTTGTTCAGAATCCGCGCTATCTCACCATCTCTCTCAACACACCATCTTATTCAAATATATGCCTTATTTTTAACATGTTAGCGAACCACTTTCGTTCAATATTTTTAATGAGAAAGAAGTTGTATTTTTCCGTAACTATTACAAATTTCGATTTAAAGAGGCAATTTCTTAATTTGTATATAAATCTATAATTTCATTTTTACATCATGCAAAATCATCGGATCCAAAAATCTCGTATTTTTTCAAATCAATTTATTATACGAAATTACCCCATACCCAATCCCCAAAATAATATATTTAAGTAAGTTTTCATAAAAAAATATTTAAGTAAGTTATCATTTAAAAATATATATTTAAGTAAGTTTTCAATTATAATAACTCAACACTTAATCTCAAATCAAAATGAATTAAATTTCATTATCTGCATCACATCATAATAATGATTATAATTCCATAAAAATACACTATTTGCGGTAATCTTATGTTAGTCAAAATAATGTTCAATGGTAATGTGGTAAATTTGAAGTATAACAAGGGCAAAATGAGGAAACTCCACCGACTCTTTCTAATTCCTCACTGTCTTTTTTTTTTTTTTTTTTTTTTCTTTTCTGAATGGAATATAAATACACATACAACGGAATAAAATAAAATCAAAATTCAATATCGAGGTTTCATTTCTTCTCTCTCCCCTCTCTTTCTCTCTTCGCCTCTCAAATTGCTCCAATTATCATCTCTTAGATTAAGGTAATATTTACGCTTGCCTGCAGTTTACTTCCTCCCTTTTCCATATTTATTCAACCTCAGATTCAGTGATCTGCGCAAGTCTTCTTTGCGTTTATTGTAAAAATTGAATCTTTTTTGGTGTGCGCTCCTTCGTTTTTTTGTTGCTTTTCTTGTGGGTCAGGAAAAAAAAATTGATATTAATTATTCCTCCATTTTTTCTTAAGTTGAAATCGTCCTAACTCCTCTTTGTTTACCATTTCGAAGGTGAAGATTTTCCTCGAATTTTCCCTGGGTTCGTGGCTTCTGTTTTCATTTTACGTTTTTTTCCTTTTCTCGATTGTTTATGTGCAACTTCTATTGATTCGTAAATTTTGAATCTCTACCGAATAATTAGATTTTTTTGAGGGGGATTTTATTAGATGGCTGGAGTTTTTTACGTTAAGGGTTATGGGTAAATTCTTCTTTCTCTTAATTGTGGTTCTGTATTATTCGGCTCCTGCTATAGAGAAATTTATGGGGTTGGAGGAGTTTGAATTTTTAATAAGTTCAATGATTTGTGTTGTGATAAACTAAACCAAGCTCCTTTTGTTTGCCTTTTGTATAGACGGCTTTCGTGGGAAGGGGATCATATTTGTTTTGTTTCGAGTTGATTGCTGATATTTACCTTTATTTGATCACGAAATTGATATCTTCTTGTTTTTTTCTGCTAAAATCCCAATAAATTGGGGGAAAACTGTTGCATTGCTGTCCCACTCCTTTTGAATAAGTGATCACAATAAGGTATTGAATGATATAATTTGGGACTTATACGGTTATACCTCGAAGTATGATTACAGCAACTTTGTGAGGCTTTATGTTAGGTTCATGGATGATAAATCATGTATGGTGAACAATAACTCAACTTGTTGAATTTCTCAATTAGTGAAATGGATTTAGCCTATTTATTGGACTTCTGTTTGGATATGGTTATGTTCTTGAAACTCGTCACGAAAAGAGGATTTTATCTCACTTGGGGGAATGTATTGCCTTTTATCTGATGTTATTATATAACAAGTTGCACTCATCCTAGTAGTATCTTGAAATAATCTGTTACAAATTTTGGAATGGTATGTTTTTTAGAATTTTCATTCTGTTGAAGTCAATAGTTTGGGTGTTGGGTTATTGATGCATGCTTGAGGAGGATACAATTGAATTACCCTCATCAAACCTATTTCTTGCTGTAGTAGATGCAAGATGGTTGAAAGGAGCCTGTAATTCTACATCAGTTCTTGAAGTTTTGGTGTTATGTTGTTTACACATAGTATAGTTTCTGTGTCATATCTTTCTTAAGTGAAATTAAACCATTAATTGGTTCTAAGTGAGAGAAATCTTAAACACGAACTACTACTACCTTACGCTTGGATGAAATTGTTTGAGCTGATCATTCTTGTGCTTGCAGTACCTTTACTAATTTGTTGTACGTTTCGTTGGTAAATCGTAGGATTTTGCATCTATGGAGTCTACAAAGGAGACAGGCTGCCAAGCTCCAGAAGGCCCTATCCTTTGCATCAACAACTGTGGCTTCTTCGGAAGTGCTGCAACGATGAATATGTGCTCCAAGTGCCATAAAGACATGGTGTTGAAACAGCAGCAGGCGAAGCTTGCGGCTGAATCCATTGAGAACATGGTTAATGGCAGCTCAAGCAGCAACCACAAGGAGCCTCTTCCTGCCAATGCAGTGAGCGTGGAAGCTGGTCCGGTTGAAATAAAAATTGATTCTCCGAAGCAAACCCCTGATGTTGTGTCGGGCGAGAGCTCGGATTCAAAGCCAAAGGGACCAAATAGGTGCACGAGCTGCCGCAAGCGTGTGGGCTTGACCGGATTCAGTTGCAGGTGCGGGAACCTATTCTGCTCGGTTCATCGTTACTCGGACAAACACGAATGCCCGTTCGACTACCGGTCGGCTGCCCAGGACGCCATAGCGAAGGCAAATCCACTTGTTAAAGCGGATAAGCTGGACAAGATCTGAGAAAAAGGTCTTGTCTGTATTGGTGGAAGTATGATACATTCTATCTCTTTAAATATGGATGATGATGATGCTGAAGGGCCAATTGCCCATCTCTAGACTTTGTGTAGAGCAAAGGAAGGGAAGGGAAGGAGGGGTTGATTGTGATTGATTGCATTATGTGTCAATTGGCTAGGGTTACTACTTTGGTTTGGTGAAGTGTGAAGTTGTTATTTGCTGGCTTGTTGAATAACATTTGTTGTGGAATTTGTCTTTTGCCATTACAACTTGCCTTATAGATAATAACTCAAAACACAGACAATAATGCAATCAAGAATCTTGACATATATAATGAATATAAATTGACTTATTTCTACCAATAATCTCCACAAGAACAAATTCCATTTACAATATGGTGAAACCTACTCTTATCTCTAATCAACAACTCCCTTTTATAAACTTGTGACGCAAACTTTGCAAAGCTGTGACAATCCACACAAATCCTCAGATTCTTCATTATGCGTATAGGCTTTGATTCAGATACATTCATTACTCCAAATGCCAGAGCTAGTTTCTCACTGTGCAAAAGCAGAATCTTTTCTTTCTGCTCCTTGTCCACATCATAAACAACACAACTCACATCAGGACTATATCCCACTGCTTTAATCTCATTCAACATCTCCTCTACCTTCCTCACTTCTGGATGTGATTCATCACCTGCGTAGAATGTATGAATCCTCTGCCCCAACTCAATCCAGCTCTTCCCCGGCTCCTTCGTCACCGCCTTCTCCTTCATCACATGCCTCACTTTCCTAACCTCATCCCACCTTCCATAACATGCATATAGATTACAAACCATTACGTAGTTCCCAGCATTTTCCGGCTCCAACTCGAGCAGATGATCACCTGCAATTTTCCCCACTCGAAAATTCCTGTGAGCCCTACATGCACCTAAGAGTGAGCCCCAGATAGCAGCATTTGGTTCGAAGGGCATCTCTTTTATGAACTGCACAGCCCTATCTAACTGGCCAGCACGCCCAAGTAAGTCTACAACACAGCCGTAGTGCTCAATACCTAGATCAACCTCACATTTTACAGCCACTTCATCAAAAATCTTGAGGCCTATGTGTTCCATACCTCCATGGCTGCAACCAGATAATACAGTTACAAGAGTTGTGCTGTCTGCATTGATCTCATTTTCTTCCCTCATCTTATCGTATAGATCAACCAAGGATTTCCCGACTCCATGTTTACTGTACCCTCCTAGCATTGCGTTCCAGGAGATGACGGTTCTTTCTGGCATTGTATCAAAGATCCTTCTAGCATAAACGAGGTGTCCACATTTAGAGTACATATCAATCAAAGAATTTTGAAGTACTGTATAAAAGGATTGTTTTGATCGAACAACATGGCCGTGCACTTGTCTTCCATACTCAAACGCAGCTAGTCCAGACATTGCAGTCAAAACACAGGCATAAGTAACATAGTTAAAGGACATTCCTTCCCTTTGCAACTTACAAAACAGATCAAGAGCCTCTTTATCAAGTCCCTGTTGAGCATAGCCTGAAATAATGGCAGTGCACGAAACAGTATCTCTCTCCGGCAAGCCTTCAAATACAGCTCGTGCTTCATGGGGGTTTCCAGATTTGGCATACAGGTCAAGAAGTGAGCTACCAACATATAAGTGGGATTCAAAAGGGCTCTTTACTATAAGTGAGTGAATCTGCTTTCCATATTCAAACCCAAATACACTCGTACAAGAAGTAAGCACCGTTGCGAAGGTGAACTCATTGGGATTCGTACCTGTACGTAGCCTTCTTTAAGTTACAAAAGCAACAATTTTTATTAAAAACACACACACACACACTCACACGCACTTAAAAAACTTCGGTATTTAAAGTTTTAACTAAGGAAATGAGTGATGCTTCATCAGTGCAAAAGAAAATTATCATAGCAAATAATGTTTCCTTAGCATGAAGATCAAATTAAATAGAATGTAAAACTGATTACTTATGCATACGAGTTAAGACTAAAATCTTCTGCCGTAGTTAATCACAAAAAACTGCTTAGTTTCAGGTAATACCTGATCTTAGCATCTGAACAAAGAGATGGAGAGCTTCATAATAATTTCCACTCTTAGTACACCCAGAAATCATCGCCGTCCATGAAACTACATTTCTTTCGGGCATTTCATCGAACACCGTTCTCGCATCATCCAAGAAACCACACTTCAAATACAGAACGATCAGCCTCCCTCCGAGATACACGTGTTGAATATAACGAGTTTTAATCATGTGGGCTTGCACCATTTCGCCTCCTCTAAGAGATTTCTGATTCACAAACTCGTTTAACAGAGCATCATATTCTCTGACATTAATGTGGAGACCACGTAGGGACATTCCTTGTAGGTTGAAATGGGATTGCAGTGTCTTGGTGTTTGGGGAGTTGGGAGGGAAAGATTCGAGCTTTTCTGATTGGTGGGTTGAGAAGTTTCTGTTTATGTGGACGCATGCAAATGTCTGAAGATTGGGGTGAGGGAAAATTTGTGCACTTCTTCTCATCAGCATAATTTTTTCAGAAGAGGTAGCACCGTAGCAAGAAATGGTGTTGTATTTCTTCAATTTTGTATCTATATTTATGATTATAACGATAGTTATGCAGTGTGGGTTTTTCACTAAATCGGTGAAAAAACCTAGATAGTCGTCAAGTTGAATTGAATAACAAAGTAAGAAAATACTTGCAGTTTTAGCAAATCATTCAATTTTGAATAATAATTATTATAATAAGTTATAGGGAGAAATGCAAGAAAACTCCCATGTTGCCCATGGCCATGGAAATACAAATATAGGAGCGTTTTTCGCATTTTGAGGTACCCGAGTCGTCAAATCTGATCAGACCCTATTAGTACTCCTTATATACCAAGTTCAAGAAAAGTCTCCCAAGACAACACAAGTCACTTTTTAGTAATCAAAACTAGTTAAGAGGAGAGGAGAGAAGAGAAGGGAACGTGCAAGAAAGAACGATTGACAAAGTCATCATCCATGATGTATTTGAAGTCGAATGGCTCTAAAAGTTAGTAGAATAAACATATCATATCTATCTATATCTATATATAATATTATAGCAGACCAGAGCTAAGAATCGTTTGTCTCCCTAATAAATAAGACATTCCGTACAATGCCAATTGATCGTATCCTATGGAAATCCAACCTCAATGCAGATATAAATCTTCACTAACCACTTCTACTAAATAATATAAATATATATATATCCGCTATATACAAACCTAGCTATGACAAGAGCTCCGCCCCGACCCACTTCAAATGCTCCATTACTAGCTGGCTTGAGTGCAGAGAAGCTGAGTAAAAAATATCAAGTTTTATTGAGTTGCATTGAAATCTAACAACATTTGCTCCGGATATGTAATTTTACCTGGAAAGTCATAATAAATTAACAGTGAGGTCTCCGGGGTAATGAAGTTAGAGGTATCTTATCCAAGGCCAAGGGCCACTGCTGTTGCTGTTGCTGTTGAAATTGATGTTGTCTGCCCCCATTGAGTTGTCCATCGGGCCAAATGGATGGACTGAACATGCCTAGGAAGCTATTATCAATCGAGGACTCACTCTGCAGTAACAGAGTTCAAGAATTTACAATCTTCAAATATATTTTCAGATTTAAATTGGTAAGATCATAAGAACTTACTTCTGCAGCTAAGAGTGCATCCACGTTGAAATCAATTCTTGGGTTAACAGCAGCAAGTCTCATAGACAAAAACTGAAGCCAGAGAAACATTCTCAATCAGCTTATTGTCAAAATGAACTGAGAACAAAAGTTAAACATTCAGTTTTAAAAAAACTTCTGCACTTTGCTCCTTCAACCTTCTCATTTCTTAAGAGATTTCCAATATAATAATACTTCACTATGCCAAATGCTTATAGCATAAACAGGGATCCTATTTTATCTGTCCGACTACGCAAACATTAAGATGATACACAGAAGGCATCAGTCTAACCTCCACTTGACGCTGAAGTGCTTGCACGTGATTTATTATCTCATCGAGCACCATTGCAGTACCAGATATCTGTAGGGGAAAACCAGAGACTTGTTAGAACATTCCTAATGATTTCTTCTAAGAAGGAAGAGGTGGAAAAGAGGAACACCTTCCAAACAAACTGTCATCTATTTCACTACTCGTTTCATAGACCATTCAGATAAAAGCTTCATGAGTATTAGTAGAGTACTCACCTCTTAAACATAGTGATGTGGAGTCGGGGATCATACATACCTAAATGTATGACCAAGAAACACCACATCTAACGTAGTGGAGCAAATGCAACCTAACAATCCAATTTCGTTTCTCTAGCATGTTTGTACGGGTAAAGATAGGCAGATTTAATACAAGTTTCAGGTAATAAAGGCCATTATTGGTGACAGAAGGGTTTTTGCATTTTCCCTTCAGGAAATATACTGATCTGATGTCTCATCTGAATAAATTTTCTCTGCTCATTCTCATCAAGTTTTCATGTCTAGACAATGAGAGCGTGGCCCATGTTGCCCCTATTAGTTGATAAGATGTTTTTGTTGCCCTATTGAATGCATTTGAACTTCCAGTGAACATGTCACAGAAATTTTATTACTAAACTAACTGAATTGTATTTTCACTGACTACTATAATTAACTACTTGACATTGATAGTGGATAAAACATAGAATGACGATGACCTACGAAGTAAACATAATGGTAAAGGAAAGAAACAACTATCAAAGCAACTTTAGCATGTTAACATGCGCTCCTGAGTTTCTCATATGTCGCGGAAACTAAGAACCAGCCACTGCGGACCATTTCAAGAAGGATTCCAGAAATCATTCATAGTGAAGGCCAGAATCTAATAAAGTGTCATTGGCAACCATTGAAAATGAGGAACACTTACGTAGCAAATGCCAATAATACCCTCAGATTGGACAGATAACAAACCAAAGGAAAAGGGCCAAAAAGGCGAAGTCGCAGGGAAAGAACTACGAGAGGGACATTTCAGCAACGGCCCGCCACTTTTCTTGGTGCAAAAGCCATCAGCTTTTTTCTTTCACTCCCAAAATCAAAAAGTTGACCGCGACACTTAAATGTTATCAAAATCTTTTTCAAAAACTAAAAAAAAAAGGTGACTGCATAATCAAAGAAAGAAGAAAGATTTTGAAACCCACAATCTAGCAGCCCACTAATTGCCACATAATTTGATTTCATCATCACAATTAATTAAACGACAGCGTTTGACAGCTGACCTTGTTGCATCCCGGGACCAGATCCTGCAATAGCTTCATCCTGGCATTGATTTTCTCTCTCCGGGCCTATTACAACGACATGTGAGTAGTTGAGGCGTTGAAACGCAGTTATTACGGTTACTAATCTTGATCAAATAAATGATTAGCGATTTAACTAAGGGATTTAGAAAACTACTCTCTCAGCTAAACTATGGTTGTCAGTGGCCTCCCCGCGGCGAGCTCTGACATGAACATACGGCAGCTTATTGCCACTTCCATCAGACATTTCGTTTGCTGCCACTTTTTTGCTCTTTTTATTTGTTTCTTTAACCTTCAAAAAAATATGGCCAATTAAATGTCGATTGTAATAGATACAGTGCAATCTACAATCGAGGCCTTGCGCAGTGATGGAATTACCTTTTTCTCCCTCTCCTTCCGTTTGCTGGACTTCAAACTCTGATTCGAAACCGCCGGCGACGAGGAATTGCGATAGTGCTCCGGCTCCAATGGCTCTTGCTTTACCATATCAATCTTCATAGAGCTCGAAGGCGGAAGGTTATCAACCGAAGCGAATACCGAAAACATCGAGGCGCGGTCAATGAGGGCAATATTGGAAGGAAAAATGGGCGGTGGCATAGGTTTCGCCGGGAAATTTTCATTGACCAGGAGCTCCACAGCTTGTGGGGGTGGGAGCTCGAGAAGCGCCGTGAAAGAGGTTCCATCTGATTCCGGCGGAGCAGTTAGGCCGTGGATGTCGTCGAGTCCGAACCCAATTCCTCCGGGTTTAGGTCCTGATATTCCGGATCTAAATTGCGGTTGAACAGCTTCGACATTTGGCTCCATACTTTGTGGGAAAATGGATAATCTTCTAGGCCAATTGTGGTCAGAAACTTATCCAAACTCAATCGCAGCTGATAAACTTGGAACTGTACAAAAATGGAGCGCGAAAATGGGGCAAAATGCAGAACTGAGCTGAAGCTGGGATTGATAAAAAAACTCGCTCAATCACTACAGAAGAAGGTGAGATTCGAGAAACCCAAACAAAAGCCCGCCGTTGTTCCGAGAAAAAAACAAAATTATAGGAAAATCTTAATGACGAAGAAGAATAGAACGACGACTAGTTCATTAGTAGGTAATTAAAAGAAAGGGGCGGCACAACAACACAACAATTTGAATGGGCAAAATGTAACGAAAGGAAAGGAATTTGGAGATAGAGGTTGAACTATGAAGACGATATTTATCTTCTTCCTCAGCACTTCGGCGAAAGGAAGGGGGAGAGAGAGAAAGGGGGGGGGGGGGGGGGACTGTGCGAGTCAAATGGTGGCAAAGCTCTGGTCACTTAATCTCTCTAGTTTAGAGTGTGTAAAATGGAATATTTATTTTAATTTATTGAGTTTTACTATGTTTTTATTTTGAGGAGTTTTTTTATATTAATTAATATAAAACTGTACTGCCAAGTGCGAAAGCTACATTTGGTGATTGGTCCCTTCTTTCTCTATCAACCCTCCCTTATCATTCTTACCATACTATTTATTCGAGAATTATCATTCATATCTAAAAAATAGTTTAATTATTAATTCAAAATTCAAAAAATAATTTATCAATTCAAGATTCAGAAAATTAAATAATTCTCAATTCAATCTTGATGTCCTGCATTGAAAATTGTATAATCTTTCGGGTCTTGAATTGATAATTGTATGATCTTTCGTATCCTAGATAAAGAATTTTTGTAATCTTTTAGGTCTTAAATCGATAATTAAACTATTATTCGGATCCTGGATCGATAAAACTTTTTATATCTTTTATTAAATAATTTTATCATATACATCTTACAAAATCTAAATTATATTATAAAAAGAGAACTTTTCAAATAAAAAGGAACCCTCGCCCAACATAGCGACCACCTCCAGCTCCGAGCTACACCCACCACCAGCATTCATATCGATGCAGACAATCTATTTTTTTATAGAATATATTATAATTTTAATATTATTCTTTTTTCTAAAATGTACTCCCTCCATCTCACTCTATTAGTCTCATTTGTCTTTTTTGTCCGTCCTATCTATTAGTCTCATTTCCTAAAATAGCAAACTTTTTCACACTTATCAATAAAATATTGATTCCACTACACTCACTAATATTAATTATCGTGCCAAAACCAAATGGGACTAATTACATGGGACGGAGGGAGTATATATTAGGGTATAGGTGGTTTTTAATTGTAAAAATCTTGATTTATAAAATTGTATGATATGATATAATATAATATAATAATATTGGGTAAATGAAAGCATGAAGAGGCGGCCCAGGCCTAGTGGCAGGGTGAGGGTTCACTTCACTACAACAGTATGGGCAAATAGGCCCTATGCCTCACCATCTGGGGACCACCCCCACTATTCCTTTCCTTCCTAATAAATAATCCCTCCGTCCCGGATTGACCGGGTACAATAACCAAGAACTGTGACTGTGAGTGTAAAGTAAGTTGAGTAAAATTAATATTTTATTATTGAGTGTGAAAAAAAATGTATTTTTAAGTAATGAGACAATTGAAGTGGGACAGATGGAAAAGGAAAGTAGGACAATTAAAGTGGGACGGAGTGAGTACCTCCTAATCCTACAATATAAAATTCATTTCTGTCAACTTTTAATTTTTTTTCTCAATATGTTCAGATTTTAGAGAGTTAGAATGTAAAAGTTGTTAAATAACACTAAATTTACATCCATTATCTAAACTCAGTCAATAACTATATTACAATTTGTTCACACTTTTTTAATTATATTTTATGTTTAAGATATATTCATAATTACTTGATTTTTTATGCTTAAAACATATTGTGATTAATTATATTTTATATTGTGCTTGCTTTTCTAATTATTAATGTATCAATTGTTGATGCAATCAATTTCATGGCTAGATTTATTTTAGTATAAATTTAAAGAAAATTACATATTGAATGTTAAAAAATTATTAAATAGTTTAGAGTGTTAAATACTCTATCCTCGGTCAAACTCGTCCTATTTTGACCGGATACAATAATCAATGTATGTGAGTGGTAGTGATATGAATATTTTAATAATAAGTGTGAAAAATTTACTATTTTAGAAAAATTAACTAATATCACGGGACGGACGAAAAAAGAAAAATAAACAATTCATGCGGGACGGAGAGTATTAAATTAACAAATTAAGATAAAAGCAGTTGAGACTTTGAATATAATAACTAAAAATGAATGTATTTTGATTATTTCGTACTACTGAAATTTAATAAATTATAAATTGCGGTAGTGGGTAACCCGTCATTTTCTTTGCATTTACTATACCCCCCAAAAAAAAAACTTATATTGATTTTTGGAGTATGAAGTATAGTTTACATTGAGTAATTAATTGATGCATTAATATTTGAATTGTGGTATGTTATATAATAATAATAATAATACGAATTAAAATTAAATCATATACTAGATTAGAAATCAGAAATTAGGAATTAGAAAGTGTGTGTGCTGTATTTTATATGTTGAAAGATTTTGATGGATGAGTCAAAATAAGAGGACGAAATAATTCACAATAATTGCTCTTTCTCTATCTCTCCATATATATATATAATCTACAATAAGAGTGGTGAATTATAAGGATCAACATAAACAATAATTATAACTACTTACATAATTAATCTAGGCTGTATATGATGTATCTGTATCTGTACATGTACATTCAATTCAGATAATTAATGCAAATTATTTAATCCTTAGAGTTGAGATTAGTTTGACCAGCAGGAAAATAACACCTTCAAAAAATCAAGATTTGTACATGAAAATACGTAGTGTCACTTCTATCCAATACTAAATTTGCAACCAAATGAAAAAGAAAGAAATAAGGTCTTCTCATATTCAATATTCTTACACCTAAAAAGTGTGTATAGGTATATGAAAATGAGAAGCAAAGCAAAGAAAAGATGAAATTCATATTGAATAAAAGTATGGTGGGCCGCGTGGAGAGAGTGATGGTCACGTGACTATGTTTCCGCAGCCCAAATGGATTTGATTTGGGCTTTTTCTACTAATTGTTAATTTAACAACAAATTGTGGATGCAAAAATGTGAAAAATTGAGTTGCATGTCTTGTCCTTGTCCATTGTTTTGTGGTTCATTAAATGGAAAACATCCAAATTCTAATCCACACACACCAATTGAATAATTTGTACGCATTTTGAATTAATTTATACACTGGATATTGGCTACCACAAAATATTGTGTAATGGTATAGTAAGAGGTAGTGATGACGTCCTATATATTAATTCCCTCCTACATGATATTGATGATGAAATGAAAACTACTCACCTAAAAAAAAAACTAAAAACACACACACACACAATAGGATATTCACTACAAATACAGAAATACTATTCTGATTTTCTTTTGTTACCAAGGAACTCAATTAGGAATGGGAAAAAAATACCCGAATTACCGAACATATCATATCAAAAAAATACCGAAATTACCAAATTTTTTATATACCGTAATTTTTGGTAAGGTATCATACCATACTGAAATTTTCAGTACGATAACAATATATTCATCTTAATGTTTAAGATATACCGACACATACCGTACCGAAAATATAATATTTTTTTATTTTCATTAAATTAAAAATAAAATTATATAGATTAAGAAAGAAAATTAGATCTTCTCTATTCATCTAACAATATTATTGATATAAACATATTTCTTGAATAAATATCAACAGAAAAAAATTGTAAAAATTAAATTATATCAAAAGTTTTCACTATGTTAACAATATACCGAAAGAATTATAATATAAATGATATATAAAATATGTAATACCAAAATCATTCTAAAAAATTCGATATACAAAAGTAATGGTATATAAATTATCCTATACCGAAAATTTGGTATACTGAACTAAGGTATACCAAAAACTTCGGTACGGTAAAGGTATGAGTTTTTCTCATACCGTAAATTTCGGCAAGATATAAGGTATGGAAAAAAAAAAGTCTGGTATACCGTACTGAACCATCCCTAAATTCAATTACTGCCTCTCCTCTCTTCTCTTTTCTTGTCATAAAATATTATGGGGGCATAGACAGACAAAGTGGAAATGCATGCACTATGGGTAGGGGTGTAAATGAACAGAGCTACTCGGATATCGAATCGAACTTGAGCTTAATATCGATAAGTATGTACTTTGATAAATTGAGCTTGAGATCGAAGATTCAAATATTTCTCGAGCGCAAACTTCACAGAATTCGTACGAACCAAACTTGAGCATCTCACTGCTCGGTCACACCCCTAATCCTGAGAAGTGAGACTATGAGAGACAATAAATTAAAGGCAATCAATCACCACCCAATATTAATATTAATATTATGCCAAGAAACAACCAAACCTACTGCATATAAATAAATAATGTGAGAGATGAGATGTTAGTTCTTTCTGTAAGAAAAGCTGAAATAATTCAAGTTAGCTCATCTGGATCTCACACTCATAGAAGAATATCAATATACAGTAGGGGAGGACCAAACCACACCATCATCATCCTCTCCAAACACAGCATGTACAACAGATAATGCAAGCCTGCACCCATTCACCACCAATCAATCAATCACATTATTCATAATCCATTCACTATCAGTATCAACTCAAACCCAAAACATACCTTGTGATCACCACGCCAAACAACAGCACGTAATACCCCAGTTTCATAAGCCGCACTTTCTTCTCCGCATAAACTACTTTAAACACTTCTGTCACATCCACCAGATGTTGCTTTGATAGGTACCTATAACGTTTATACAGAGAAACTCAGACTTCAAGCTCAATTCATCAACTATGGAGCTGCTGTAGAGATATGATTGGAAATACTCTATTACATGAAACCTTACTGCTTCAGATTATAGTATGCAGGAGGCAGTGAAATCAAGAACATGATCCAATGGCCAGTGCACAGAAACAGAATGCAGAGCGCTCCGTGCAACATATACTCAGGTAAAATCACATAGTTGACACGAGATGATAATTCATAAGGATTCAAATAGTCAGCCTCCAAATCTGAGAACCCTAGGAACTACAGAAAACAAATGATACTTTTAAGAAAAAAAAACAATGAAATAAGGGCCGGATAAAGCAATAGGAAAACAAATTAGAAGAGGCGAGGAACATCAATACCAAGCAAGGAAGAGAAACTTTCACAATTAGTAAAAGTGATCAAGAAATCTCTTGCATAGTATCATAGACTGCAAGATAATGTATTAACTAATGTTGCAGAAATATGCATAGAGGGTTAGACAATGTTTGGAATAATGGAAAACTTGGTGGTCAGCAAATCCTAGATTTTATCTGCATCAATTTCATATACTGCCGATTCTATTAACCAGTCTATCCTACAACTATCACTCATAAAAAATTATTAATTGCTTCTCATCTTCTTTAGTTTCTAAATTACACTTCATGAGGTGATGTTTTTCTCCAGCTTCCAAATGTTTCCATAAACAAATGCTGCTGTGCATATACAAATGTAGACTAAATTACAAAATCTAAAACAGTCTCTGAAGTGGATAGGGCACGGCACACTAAATTACAAAGTCCACTCACATTCTGCAATATTCCCATTTTAAGAAAATCAAGAAGGGAATTTAGCTTTTGAAACCTGCAGATTCCTGTACAACATTCTCATCAATTTCATGATATCCATTATTGGTTAGATTCACCAAGTTGGTACACTCTGCCATAGGTCTTAGGCAATTAGGTTCATCCAAACTAAACTGATATTCTTGCAATTATGAAGCTTTGAAGATGCTGCAGACAAGATGATACATAATTGCAGTAACCATAGTCTATTCACTAAATAACTCACCAAAATAACCATCCCTTTTACAAACCCATTAGCTTTTCATAAAAGGAAGCCCCAGCAATTCATATATTCAGATAGATTCTAATTAGCATATAAACAAGAACCCCCCAACAAAATCACACCTTTATGCTAAATGTAATCAAACAACAACTCAAGAGCAAGTGGCGTACCCTATCTAGACAAAATATGCTTCGTATTTCTACATCTAAGCAATCGAAAACTGCAAACTTTTTCACCAGCCAAACACGGCATTCAGAATTCCAAACTCAAGAGCAAGCGGCTTTCCCTATCTAGGACTCAATATGCTTTCTTCTAACTCTTAGCAATCAAAAAACTGCAAAATCTTCACCACCAAAAGGGTTCGGGAAACATAACAATTCAAATTGGAGGGGGAAAAAAAGGAGGAGGAAATACCTGGTAAAAATTTAATCCCAATAGGGTGAGGTTCATGATACCAAAGAATAGCCAGATAAAGGGTTCCCACGCCATAATGCTTCCTGAAGAAATTTAGACTCAAATTTACTGTACCGATCGCAGTCGCAGGATTCTTGGATCGAATGAGGATTAAAGAAATTAGAAAAATTAATGATTGTTAAGAGTGAGACGCGTTAATGATGTGCAGTCTGTAAAGCAATGGCGAAAGTTAGGACTTTTAGCTTAACTATGAGTTATGTATGATGCACTTGTCTCGTAAGAGATTGTGTATCTATTTGATAACAAAATAGAAATACAATGAAAGCAGTTAATTTATGGATGTGGCAATTGAAATTGGTATGCAGAATGTAAATTGAATTGATATTCCCAATTGGGATTAGATTTATAAGACGTCGTTTTGAGTCCCGACGTTAAGGACTCCCTACAGTAATTGGACCCCCATTAAATTCAAGGGGAACTCGTACTACCCAAAAAACGGTTTGATATATCCCCCGCAGTTGACGTTTATTCATTTCCTGCTCAGCTTTGATCAAGCTTCCGTTTTTCCACTGGTGCCAGATTGATCGATTGAAATCTCTCGCCTACTCTAACCCCAATCCTTTTATCTAAATAGTTTCGCTTCACACTCACCCCAGCTTATCGAAGGTTTACACAATTGCTGTGGTTTCAGATGAAAATATGTACACAGCGATCAATTTTACAATCTGAGAATGATCCAATTGTTGTTTGTATCGGTTGAATGCTATTTCAAGATTTCACGGTGTAAAACCGTGGTATCTGGATGATTTGATCGAGGGAGAGGATCGAGAGTGAGACCATCTGGCAATGTCAAATTTATATGGAGGGGATTTCAATCAGAAAATAGATTATGTGTTTAAGGTTGTGTTAATTGGGGACTCGGCGGTGGGTAAATCGCAGTTGCTGTCTAGGTTTGCTAGGAATGAATTCAGCATAGAATCGAAGGCCACAATTGGTGTTGAATTCCAGACCAAGACACTTTTGATTGATCAGAAGACTGTCAAAGCACAGATTTGGGACACTGCAGGTCAAGAAAGGTTGAATTCTTGAATTATCATGCATTGTTTTTTCTTTTTTTCTTTTTTTTTTGGATTCTTGGTTTCTATTTTGTTTTCCACAGTTGTTACTTGTTAGTCGCTGTTCCCCTTTTGCGTGTGTTTGTTATAGATTATGTGTGATCTTATGAGGGATTGGATTTCTAAAGATTTCCATTAAAGGATTATTTCATATGTAGAAATTGTGGCTGTGAGTTTCATGACAGTGATATGGAGCTGAACTAATGATAGTAACTCACAGTGCTTCAGCTTGTTTAGGAAATCACATATGCAACTGTTTTTGTTTGCCCATTTTGAGTTAATGAAATGCATCATACATGAAAGCTGGTGTAATTGATGTAATGAGATGAGCAAGCATGCATATTAGATTAGATTATTGTGTCTAGTTGGTGATCCTAATCCTGATGAGGAGGGTTGGTTTGGTTGTAGGTATCGAGCAGTAACAAGTGCGTACTACAGAGGCGCGGTGGGTGCAATGCTGGTATATGATATAACAAAGCGTCAGTCATTTGATCACATGGCTCGATGGCTGGAGGAGCTGCGCGGGCATGCTGATAAGAACATCGTTATAATGCTCATTGGGAACAAGAGCGACTTGGGCACTCTCCGAGCAGTCCCCACAGAGGATGCTCAGGAGTTTGCTGAAAGGGAGAATCTCTACTTCATGGAGACATCAGCTCTCCAAGCAACCAATGTTGAGAGCGCCTTCATCACCATTCTCACAGAGATATATCGGATCGTAAGCAAGAAAACTCTGGCCACTGCTGATTATTCTAAGACCTCCTCTTTGAAGGGTACTGCCATTGTTGTCACTGCTCAAGGGGATTCCAATTCCAAGTCTGGTTGTTGCACATGACATACATGATTCTCCCTCCCTGCTTTTTCTTTTTTTTTTTTTTGGGTTTAGGTTAGTGTTGCATAACAGAGCAAAATATGCTTCTAGAGAAAAATTTTGATGTAGTTTTCAAGAAATTGCAAGCAGCAAAGAGAGCATAGTGTGTGGCCTTTGCATTTGCATTTTTTTGATGTACATGTAAAATTTTGGTGTATTTCAATCTGTCAGTTAGGTTTGAGTTCTCTTCTCTTTCTTTGAAACATCTGTTTTTGCAAATTTGAGCATGGAGTGAATTAGGGAAATTGTGAAAACATTACTAGAGAGTTTTTTTAATGAATTACAAACATCATTGCAATAAACATATATTTGAATTATAGCTAAAACTATAGATATATAATAATAAGAACATTAGTTAATGAATTAAAGGTAACACGAATCTTAGACTATCGACACTGGTGGCCGAGCCAGTCAAGATGTAATACAACAAATGTAAAATAAATAAAAAAGAAACAAAGATAATTTAATGAATTTTCATGACCACTGATGATGATAGTGTTAAATGATTTGGAATTGGATTGTGATTGTAATAAATAAAAGAAACAATAAATGGAAGAAGTAGATATAGTTTGAATAATAGCAAATGAAGGAGGATGGGCAAAAGAGTAGTTTCATTGTTCAAACGTCTACATTTGACCTAACAATTTTGAATTTCAACGGAAAATCTCACCATCCCGCTTTCCTTTTGTATTTTTGCTGAATTTGAAATCTGGCTACCATTTATCTTGGATCCCATTCATTCTGCAATTACTGTATAAATCACCCCCTATTCCATTTACAACACTCGCCAGTCGCCACTTCATCGGCAGCTCCTACTCCCACACGCACACTAACTAAAAAGGGGACAGGAAGCCCTTTGATTTAACTCCAGAGCTTTTCAAAGGTACCCAGATTTTGTTGTTTTAGTTCAGTTCCATACAAGAAAAGTGTTGTTTCTCAGTGGAACTTTTGTATTCATTCTTCTTCTGCTTTTCGTTTTTTGTAAATTCTTTGTTTTGTATCAAATGGCGCATGCAGCTAGATTCATAGTAACTTCTGACCTTCATTTTAATCGGAAAAAGTCTTTAAGACTTCCTCTGTTTTGGTCTATTTTAAGCTGATGAGGCTGCGCTTATTCAATTAGTGTGTAGGGAAGTTGAACTAGTATATGTAGTTAAAGGGCGAAATCTCTGGATATTGGGGGTACTGTTCTTGCATTTATCTAAGTATGCCATTTTTGACTTAATTGGTCATTCTGCAGAAGTTTTTTTTTTTTGACAAAATGCCTGAATCAAGAGATCGGTTGTCGAGGCAAGACGACGCCATCATTGCATCTTACAGCCAAAGGAGAACTTCTAGAACTGGAGATGGGAGCATAGGTAGGAGTATTGCTATAGCTTTTGTTTTGGAAGATGATAATGAAGAGGGGCAGCCTGCAACAACTCCATTCCGGTGGAGAGATACGGCGATGACGGGTAGTTCTGGATCAATTGGGACGCCAAGAAATAGGCAAATTGCACCCTTGACAAGGCTAGGGAACTTGTCACCGGTGGTGGGAAGTGGTCGAGGCCGTGGATGTGTTTTGCCTGCTTGGTATCCCAGAAGGCCTCTCAATGATATTACTGCTGTAGTGAGGGTAATGCTCTATTTTCTTGCTAATTCATTGATGTTTGTGCTTTCTTTATTTCTGATTGAATTGCAAGAGTTTGATAGGCCCTTTGTTTGGTTGGATGAGTATACAAAGAGTGATGAGCTTGAGTGTTGTAAAAATGGTGGCAAATGCTAGTTCTATATGATTGCATATCTGCATTCCAATTATTAGGTTGGTTTTTGCATAGCTTTATATGATTCCATATATCTCTCTCCCTCACTAGGCAATGGAAAGAAGAAGAGAGCGAGGAGAGCTAATAAAGGAGACTCATATTAGGATATATCATGATGATGAGAAAGCTGATATGATGTTTTCAAGCAAGCGCTGTCCACCAAGTATAGGCAAAGTCCCCAGGATATTGCTGGATATCACACACCAAAATCAAAACCAAAACAAAAACAGTGTAGATGCAGCAGATTGTTTGACTTTGACACCAGAGAAGAAGCTCTTAAACAGCATAGACACAGTGGAAAAGGTGGTGATGGATGAGCTGCGGAAGCTGAAGAGGACTCCCTCTGCCAAGAAAGCTGAGAGGGAAAAAAGGGTCCGGACATTGCTGTCCATGCGCTAGCTAGTAGCAACCCCACCCCTCTTGTGTCTTGGATAGAAGATCATCAACTGATGATCAGATCCAGCCCTCTGATTTTTAGGGTCATTTCTTTATGACAAACACAATCTCTATGGTGGTTTTTATTTATGACTGAGATTCAACTTAACATAGAAATTTGTTCATTGCAAATGAGTTTTATTTCCAGCAAAACAACATGTATATATATACCAAGAAGACTACTCAGTTAATTTGCCAAGGTTGAATGAATTTTGAATTCATCTCAATTTTTTATGCCCCGCTAAATCAAAGTTGTGTGTTATCTTAAATTCTCATTAAGTTAGATGTTTCCGTAATATGTTACAATTTTTATTTTGTTATATGGTTATTTGATTAATAATTACATCGATAAAAACTATACCAATTTAGAGACGATCGTGAGAGATAATTGACTCTTTTAATTATATGTTTCAATTGCTGTAATTTCAATTATATTTCAAGACAATATTCTACCATGATTCTTTTCTTTTTTCCTAACAAGAGCATCATTTAGTCCTAAAATATTATTTCAATTTCCATTGAATAGAATTAGAAAGCAGTCATGTGCTGACACATCAAAGTTATCCAAATCCCTCAATTTATAGTTGTCATAAAATCATTGAGCAAAAATTATAAACCGAAAGAAATATAAAAAGGTGGCGAGTAGGCCCCCCTATCTAAATCCCCGTTGTCACACCGCCACCTTCTCCGCCCCTAGTTTTCCCTCTCTCTCTCTCTCTCTCTCTCTCTCTCTCTCTCTCACACACACACACACACACACACACACACGCCCTCTCTTCTTCGCGTAAGGGTCATATCCTCATCTGTTGTAGGTTATAAGTTTTATGTCGATTTATCATAGCCTGTTTGCCCCTTACAGAATTGGTTCCCTCTTCTATTGTAACAGATCGCAGCAATATTTGCCATTGTTGATTTGAAATTCTCAGTTCATTAGATCCAAAGTTTGATTCTTTCTTTTTTTTTTTGGTGAATCTTGATATAAAGAACACTTTTTTTTTCCCTTCACACGGAGCGAAATATCTGCTTTTCTCGTGTATCCATTTGACTCATTTGAAGTTGTTGCTGTGATTTTTACGTGAGAAGCCTAAAATTGATGGAAAAATCCTTTCTTTATTGATTTGAGGTGTTTCGCTAGTCATACCCATTTCTGTTTCCGATATTCGTGAAGAAAGAAATGGTGACTGTAAATATGGGCACCCTTTACTATGTGCTGGATCATGTATATGGTGCATTGTTGCATAGAACAAAGATTAGCCCTCCGTTTTTCTCGAGGGGGTGGGGCGGGACAAAGCTTGAGCTTTTGGAGAGGATGATAAATCAATTGTTTCCTGAAACGGGAGGTCAAAATTGGCCTCCCACTTTGGTGCGGCCCAGTTGGAAAACTGTTTGGGAATCAAAGGACGCTTGTCTCAGAGAAGGGGTGTTTAGGACCCCTTGCGATGAGGTGCTTTTCAATGCATTGCCCCCTGAGAGCCACACTGCGAGGGTTTCTTTTCTCTCTCCGAAATCCCAGCAGCCGCAGAGGATGGCATGTGTTGTTCATCTTGCTGGTATTCCATTCTTTTCGATTTGTATGCTCTGTGTTTATTTCGTTTTCTTAGATAATAGATATGGTTGTTCGCTTATGTGATGTTGGTAGTTGTATGAGGATTTTGTGTTTTCTTGAGTATTGGTGAGGAGTTGCATACTCGCAACTTTGTTTTATGACTCAGCTGCCTAGGAAAGCAGTTGAATCCTCTGATTGGATTTAGAATTATGTTGGAGTTGTTTGAGAGGGTGCAGCTAGTAATGGTTATAAACCTTTTCTTGGTGGAATATAATTATGAATAACAATAGGTTGATGTAGATTTCGATTGTTTGTAGAGTAAATATGATGAGTTGTTGTTGAGTTAAGAATAAGAGTGAATGAATTAAGTGATGACAATTATGATAAGGAGAAGGGCTTTGTATCAGGCACGGGCGACCATTCATTCGAACGGAGGTTACGCCTTGGTTGGCCTCTGCTGAAGGAAAACATAGCAACAATGGTGCTTGAGAGGTATTGTATATACAAGAGAGATTCAATATTATTGATAATAATTAATTAGTATATACATTACAACAGCCCATTCTATGGAAGAAGACGGCCAGTGCAGCAGCAGGGTGCGAAACTGTTGTGTGTGAGTGATTTGCTGCTGTTGGGAAGAGCCACCATCGAAGAGGCTCGTAGCCTTTTGCACTGGGTGGACGTTGAAGCAGGGTATGGGAAAATGGGTATCTGTGGACTGAGCATGGGTGAGTTTGAGTTTGAGTTTGAATTTGATGTTAATTAAAAATATGTGAGTGAGTGAATGGATGATGTATAGGGGGAGTGCATGCTGCAATGGTGGGATCGTTGCATCCGACAGCAATAGCGACGCTGCCGTTGCTGTCACCGCATTCGGCGGTGGTGGCGTTCTGCGAAGGGGTGTTGCAGCATGCGACAGCGTGGGAAGCGCTGAGGGAAGAAGTGGCGATGGAGACGATGGAGGAAGTGAGGGAGCGAATGAGGAATGTGTTGTCGCTGACAGACGTGACACGCTTTCCAGTCCCCAAGAACCCCAATGCTGTCATACTAGTTGCTGCCACTGTGAGTGTTTTACATTTACACATACATAACATAACTAACTAGTCAGTTTAGTTGTATACTACTATATGAAGTTGAATGATGATTGGAATGCAATGCAATGCAGGACGATGGGTACATCCCTCGGCATTCAGTGTTGGAGCTGCAGAAAGCGTGGGCGGGATCCGAAGTGAGGTGGGTGTCAGGGGGCCATGTTTCGTCTTTCCTGCTTCACAACGGGGAGTTCCGAAGAGCCATCGTCGATGCCCTTAATCGTCTCCACTGGAAGGAAATGCACTGAATGTGATCTTCATCTTCTTCTTCAATATTAATAATAAGAAGAAAATTCTTCAAGCTAACATCTCTTCTCATCCTTGCTGTTGTAATAGTTTGTTTGATATTCATTTCTTCATTTTAATTTATTCGATCTCTTCACCTACACTACTACTACTACTACTCTAACTTATACTCCATCTACTCTTGCTTGCTTCATCAAAATCCCATTCCCCATGCTTACTATATCATTCATATTTCAAACACATTTATCTCATTTCCTAACCATCTATTCTATTCTATTCTCATTTCAAACTCATTATTATCAATGGTTACATACATGAGCCAGCCCAGCCCAACAGATAAAAATAACGCAATGGCCCAATTATTGTTAATATTATATTCAATGAACCACTTACTGACTTTACATTTACTTTCCTTGGACTACCTTATTCTATATACATAACTTAATTCCTCATTAACTTTTATTTTAATAATGTTAGCTTACTTAAAAAAACAAGATATATTTGATTGCTAAAACAAAGTTGAATAAACCTTGTGAAGATATATGGTCAGAAACTAGAATGTGTGTGTGTGTGAGAGAGAGAGGGCAGTTGTCTAAAGAAAGAAAGAAAGAAATTAGATGAGTTGATCAATTTGGTTTACCTACTAACTACCAACCACACTACTCCAATATTTGAATGATCTCCCTCTACCTCTATCATTTTAACTATATCATTCAAATTAAAATTGTAATTGTTTCGAAATAAAATCTCGTAATTTGACTAATTGAGTTGAAAACCTGGCTGTTATATACTCCCTCCGTCCAAGTAAATTGTCCACATTTCCTTTTTCATTTGTCCCACAATATTAGTCAACTTTCCTAAAATAGCAAATTCTCTACACTCATCAATAAAATATTCATCCCACTAACTCCCACTACCACTCACATGCATTGGTTATCGTGTCCGATCAAATGTGGACAATTTGACCGGGACGGAGGGAGTATACCTTAATTACAATTTAACCAACACATTAGAAGACGGCATGCATGTGATTGTGATTGAAGACACAAAAAGCAAAAGAAAAGAAAGATTTAACTAACTATTTCTGCTTTTACTACATCTCTACAATAATAAATAAATACACAAACTAATATTAATTAATATAGGTATATATAGATATAGGTAGGGTTTGTTAGTCCTGGCGGGGGCGGCCCAACCAGACGGAGCTGAGGGCGCGGAGGCGATGGAAGTACTCCGCCATGGCTAGAAAACAGCGAGCGGCTTGCCGGGTCGTCAGAACTTGGTGCAGCCGGTGAAGGGTTTGCAGCCTCAGCTTATCAGCCTGAAACGTACCAATATAATTCCATTAATTTCTTCTATTTTTATTAATTTTTTTTTTTTTTGTAAACAAATCAAGGAATAACATGCATATATATTATATTTTGAAGGAGGGCCGGGTGGTGCAATGCAAATGACAAATTAGAATATTGTTTCTACTTAATTTCTATGACTATGAATTAAACAAAAACTATGACAATGACATGAATTAACTGATAATGAGGATTTTCATAATTATGTATAATACTTCTATATACATGCACATGAATTCACTATATGTATACGACTATTAAATTAAAGCTTGCATGCATACCTGCACACAAACACAAGTTTAAATAAATTTTATATGCATGCGTAGACAGTAAAGAATATATATAAAAAAAATTATAACAAGCTAATTCCAAAGTTTTAAATGTATGTTTTTGAATTGTTCTCTTATTTTCCGTTAAAACTTTATCAACACACGTCGAACATGCAGAGTATGCAGCCAAAAATAAAAACATGTTAAACTCAATTTATCAACGGAATACATGCATGCATGTAATTATATATAAGGAGACAAATTGAAATGCTACTTTTCACGTTGATGACTCCATTCCATTCATTATCGGTTACAATTTTATTGACACACGTCCAACATGCAAAATCATATACATATCCATTTAAACAACAAATTCAATATAATTCAATTCAATTCGCCCACCATATATATATATATATAGTTGTGATCATATGTTAACCACTTCCTAGATGTTACATGTTACCTCGCTGGCGGTGCATTATCTAGACAAGCTTACTACATTATCTAGGCAAAATCAGGTACATTGCGAAGATAATATACTACATTACATTATCTATTACAGTTTGTAATGTAGTACATTATCTTCGCAATGTACCTAATTTTACCTAGATAATGTAGTTAGTTTGTCTAGATAATGCACCGCCAACGAGGTAACAGGTAACATCTGGGAAGTGGTTAACATATTAATGCATCTATATATATATATATATGGAGAGTTTATATATATGTGAATGTGTACGCGTGCTCACTTCTCCAACAAGATATCAAATATATCCGCATGCATATATATAATGCACATGAGAAAAATCGTGTACATAAAATTTTAAAAAAAAAATGAGGGTGAAGTCGTACAAGAGGTGGGTGCATGGTCTTTTTCATGATATTTAAGTCAAAGAGGTGTGACATTGACATGGACATATAGCCATAGGCTAGCTATACCCATTAATTTACATCTTTATGAATATGTATCTAGTTCCCATTAATTCATTGCATTTACTTTATAAATCTAGCTAATATTAAATCAGTATAAGACTCCATTTTAATTAAATTAATAATTCTTGTATAAACCTTCATTCACAATTATTTTTTTTAAAAAAAAAATCAAAAATACATCATATGTATGTATGCTGCATGCATGATTTATTAATTATTATATGAATGGAATGGAAAAAATGAATTAAAAAAAAAAAAGAGAGAGAATTAATGAAGGTGCAGATACCTGTGTGACAAAGCCCTCAAGAGTAGAGAGTTTGTTGATGGCAATAGCCATTTGAGGCATGTATGTGTTCATGTTTGGTGGGATGATGAGAGAATCGGAGGTGATGGTTTGAGAGAGAGAGTGATTCAACGCCTCCAGCCCATGAGAGAGTGCCTCTTCTGCTTCTTGTGTAGATTGCTGCAGCCCATATATCCCCACCATTTGTTGCTCCGTCAATGGCTCCACGGAGCTCAAGATCACCTAATTACCAATTCCAATTCCAATTCCAACCCAAATTTACTTCACTAATTTCATTCTAGCTCTAAATGAATTAAGAAATTACCTTAATGATCTCGGATGGCCGGAAACCGCCCATCCACAAGAAGCAGCGCTCGGCCGGAGTCCGCCACATGCCGGAAAAGATGTGGAAGACGTCGGACTTCACCATCACATTCTTGAGGGTCATGATGTGATCGTAGTGTGCCAAGCAGTTGTCCAACAGAATACGGAGCTCGTTTTCCGGCAGGTGTTCCAGCACGGCGTTCCTCAGCTCCACCGTCAGCCGCTGGTGCTCCTCCAGCCACCGTGCATACTCCATGTCAAACAAAGCGCCATCTATATATATATATATATATATATATATATATATATATTGTTGTACCATGCAAGTTAATTCATTCTATTAAATGAAAAATAATGGATTAATCCACTCCTTCCTACCTGTACCTGAAGTTATGTTGCTCATATTATCTCCTAAAATACCACTACTTCCTCCCAAGAAAAATCCCTACAGCAACAAATAATAATTAATTTCAAGTTATTAATATTATATGTATAATTAATAAGAAAATGAAGGTTAATTATGAATGAATAATCAGTAGTACTTGGGATCTAGCTCTTTGTATTTCCTGTTCTAATTGAGTAAGCTTCATCCTACTTGACTCCAGCTGCTGAACATACGCCTGCTTCAATATTCAACAAATTAATTAATTAATATCCGATTGAATTAAACTCTCATTTTGTATTAATTAATAAAATAAAGAAATTAAAATCTGCCTTCTTCCTAAGCCTGCTTTTCCTAGCTGCTTCTCTATTCTGAGCAAGCCTCCTCAGAGTCTGCATGCATATTTTAATGTAATTAGAAAATTACTCCAAAAAAAAAAAAAAGAATTACTCAAAAATAAATTTGTTTATTTTCATGAAGACATCTATATTTTTTAGGAGAGAAACCTTTGGATCAGGTGTTTTTGGACCATCATGCTCTGAACTTGAGGTAGGCCCTTTGAGGTTTCCCTCACGCTGCAATCAATTACAAGAACATAATAATAATAATTATTATTATTATTTTTTTAAAAAAAAATTAAAATCAAGTACAAAAGAATCTGATGATTTAGATCATTAAAATATATATATAATATTGCAAATGGAGATTAATTGTTTAGTAATTACATTAATAAATGAAATTATAATATTAAAATGTCCAAACCTTAACTACTTTGGGCGGTTCATGTTCATGAGGAGCAGAAACAGCATCATAAATTCTAGGGTTAGATAGTGATTTCTTCGAACCACTGCTTCCCTACCAAACGCAATATTTAATTGATTAATTAACAACTCCATTAATATATATATATATCTGCAATTATACTTCATTCATAATTCAACATGACTTCATAAACAATAAATATATAATACTCCTCTAGATGTTTTTCTTTTATAAACACACACAAACACATACATATATGCATTAATTCACCTGTGATGATGGTTTTGGAGATGGCTCTACATGCATGGGTTGAGAAGGGAAAATGTTGAGAGTGTGTGGCTGTGGCCTCATCCCTGCAGAAATATTCTCTGCCAAAAAAAGAAAAAAATGAAAAAGTAAATTTGATGTTAGAGAAGTTTGTTACATGTGTGTCCAAAGATTGAGAATGCAAGAAAAGGAAAAACAAGTGTATATATATTCTAATTTGGTGGAAAAATCTCTTTTGTACAGTGGTCAAACACAGTACATGAAAACCACTAGTGATGATTTTAATCTCATCTAACAACACACTTCCCTCATGACTGTCCCAAAAAAGAATTGTGCTCAAGAAATTCAATGAATTAATTAAATATAATTAAACTGGAGATAGATATAGATATAGATATAGATATATACGGGGGCGTTGTTGGTCTGCAGCAGCAGCAGGAGGTGAGGAGGAGTGATCTTGGGCGTCGAGGTATAGGAAGAGAGCTTGATCCAATTCCCCCAAGTCGTACGCGCTGCCGCCGTCGTCTTTGCTTCTGCCAAAGCAAAAACTCATCAATTCATTCATCAGATATATATATTGATTAAACAAAAAGAATTAATACTGTTTAATTTCCTACATATTGAAGGTAGTCGGCATTTGTTGCATCATCATCCCAAACGTAAACATCTGATTGTGATTGACTTGATCATCATCATCATTGTTGGAGGAGGACGCCATGGGAGAGTGACAGAAGCTCTTCTCTTCTCTTTTCTTGCAGTTTGTTTCAAATTAAAACTCAGCTGTAGTGTAGCTACCGCTAATTTATTTGAAAATGAAGTCTTCATGAGCCATATTTCTCTCTCTTTATCCAGAAATCCCTCATCACCATTATACGCATACAAACAAAATTTCAAACCACAATATGCATGTACAGAAAGAAAGAGAGAGAGGGTGAGTAGTGAGTCGGTTATGGAGGTGGAATTGATGGAGAGAGGAGAAGAAAATTGAATTGAATGCAAAAAACAAAGCCTATTTTAAGGTTCCCATCTTTCTCTCCAAAACAAGACGACTTTCACTAACTCACTCATATCATATGTAATAAAAATATTATTACTAATTTTTATTTATTTATTTATTCCAACTATAAATTAATCATATTTGGTTTGTGGTTTCTCTCTCACTACAAACATATATACATACACACATACATATGTATATGTATGTATGTTTTGATTCTTTTGAATTAATTTGCTTCTCTCTCTAGAACGTCTCCACTTCGTGGTGGAATCAATGTAAAACTAAGACTTAATTCGAATGATTATGACTTAATTGTGTTGCTCACTAGATACGAAACCAAAAAAAATATAATGTGTGCAAACTTATAAATTAGAATTTATCATTTCATTACTATTAAGAATTAAGTATTTAAGAAAAGTTATATATATAGTTCTCAAGAATTATTCTTTTTAATTGTATTAATTTTTATTTAATATTTGAGAAAGTAATTACTTTAAATAAATATCATGCAATTAAAATCAATGATTTATATATGAACTAATTCTAATTATCAAAGAATAAAAGTGCACGCCACAAAAATTAGGGAGATTAGTAAGTAATTAATATATCTCAATCTAATTAGTTATATTTTACCTTGGCCCTCTATTTTTTATAATTAGACTTTGTGTTGAATAAATGTTAAAAGAAGTTGGAATAGTTTGGATTAGGTATAAATCAGCAACTATACATCTTCCATTTCACATCACCAATTTTTTTTAATAATTTTAATGATTTAGGTCTTCTTAGGCTAAATTGTCGCAGCTAACAACTCCTATTGGCCTGTTTATTTCCCCTGTTTTTTTTTTTTTTTTTTTTAATCATTTCTTAATTTATGATGCAACAAGTAGCTAGTTATAATTTAATACATCTCATATCTCGACTTGAAATCTGAAAAAATCTGCTAATTAATATTAAAATGTACAGCGTGAATCCGTATCACCAAATATGCAGTTAATACATATATATTGAATGAGAATCAAAACTATATAATAACTTAAAAAATCAAAATGTCATAATTATTTACTCGAACAAGAATTAATTGTATGAAGTTGACTCAACAATAAAATTACTTATTCAAAGTCAAGACTTCATTTAGGTTCTGATTATTTAGCTGATTGTTTATCAACTAACTAATTAAGCAGATTCAATGCATCAACCATCTTAGTTTAAACATGTTTAATTTACCATCCAATTAGTTGTATAACCCTTTCAATGCTAAATATTCAATAAATTGTATTTCTAGGGTATCCAAGCAAATAAAGTGCTTAATTTTTTAGATTTAGAGGCATCACATCTTCTGTCCATTTTTTGTGTTTCACTCCCTGTTCCACTATTAAAATTATTACTCCATCTGTCTCAATTATTTGGTCCAAGTTACCTTTTTGGGTGTATTTATATGGTCCTATATCTAAATTTAGTATTGTTTTTTGTTTATGTTTACAAATTTATCCTTAAACAGCCTTATAAATTAAAAGGGTCTATTATTAATAGTTATTGCTATCTAGTAGGGTAATTTAGAAAATTTGTACAAATATTTAATGTATTCATAAATGAGTTTTGACATTCGTGTAAGTTAAAACATGACCAAATAATTGGGACGGAAGGAGTAATTTTTATTTAATATTTTTTTATGATCTTAATTTATTATGATTTAGATTAATTTTATAAGTTCAACCATAAGGTTATCCCACCCAATTAGGGTATATAATATTTTTAGTAATTATTTTTCAGTTTTTGACTAAAATTTGATTATTAAAATTGATTAATTTATAACTATAACTTGTGTTCTTATAAAATTTTGATTTTTATTCTTATAAATCAATTAGATTATATTGTATTATACTTAATTTTTATTTTTGTAAAAACATAATTTAAAATTAGTAATCGAAATAATGGAACACCATTGTGGGACAATGTTGAAAATGGTATAAGACTAAATCTTTGGTAAAAACCCAGACTTCCAGGTCAGTATTTAGGGTTGAGAATTGAATTCAAAGTTTGAAAGCAGCCATATATTGTAGGAGTATTACGTAAGCTACATACTTAGATTTGCATAGCTTTCACTTTTCAAAAATGAATAATAAATACCAACGCAACATGAATTCTATTAAGTTTAATTTTTTAGATGGCCTGGGAATTGAAATGGCAAAGTCTTGGAGAATGATATGAAAAGGGGCAACAAGTGATGGATTTGCTTAATTAGCTTTCCTTCAAGGAATGGGAACCTTATGAGATTACATTCAAAACTCAACTCCATATTAATTCATTTATCAAATAAAAAATGGTTGGGAGTGGACAGGCATAATTAAGTGTTTAATGATTATGTTAGGATGAATTAAACCGTCAAATTTTCATTTCTTTCTGGTCCCTAATTCCTATATTAGGAAAATTGTGGTTTCTGTTTGAAGATATCTCAATAGAGGGAGTTTATTAGATTATACTCCCTCCGTCCCACTTCATTAGCCCATCTTTCCTTTTTCGTCCGTCCCATTTAATTGTCTATTTACCTAAAATAATCTCCACTCACTAATATAATATTCATTTCCTCTATCTCTACTCGCATTGGTTATTGTGCCAAATCTCAATGGGACTAATCAACCGGGACGGAGGGAGTACTACATTTAATTAAAATTAATTGAGTTTATTTCCTTGCATATATAACTAGTTTGCTAGTTGAGCAATACGGAGCGTATACACATATTTGATTGGGCGAAATTTGTATAGGCCCATCACGGTTAATCAAGGTCCATAGGCGAAAAGCCCGACACACAGTACCACAAACCCAAAAACCAAATGACTCGCTAAGGACTTCTCACAAGGACACGAGCCTCAGTCAAGGTCCCGGTACACGTCCCGAGAGGCACGACCTAGAGTTAAGGGCCTATAGTCCACGACCTACCCACCGTCCAGAAGAAGCACAACCTAGTTCTTCCAACAAGGAACCTCAGAGCCAACACAAACAATCTACTAGGAAGATCGGGGAGATAGATACCAGGCCAAGCGCAAAAGTCGGATGACCGGTGGAAGCCTCAAACCAACTACTCTGCCAAAACTAAAACCACCGCCGAGTTCATCGCGCCGCCAATAGGAAGATATCCGATCGGATAGGGATCCTAACCCTAGTTGAACGATCCCCGAAAAGGGTGCAGCCATCGCCGTCTGCAGCAACCTCTGACAAATGCGGAACCACCCCTAAATATCTTAGGGTTGTAACGGCTCCTCTTAAGCTATAAAAGAGGAGCTACTAGACTATTTTTGCATACGGTTTTTCCCATATACTTGCATACCTCTTGTACTTCAACGTTATTATCTCAATACTTAATAATATTCTCCATTTTTCGAATTGTTCCTCAATCATTTTACTATTATCGTTGCATAAGTTACAAGGATCCCTATTTTTATCACAAATCGAACCTCAACCTATAACACAATTATGTGACAAGAAATCAACTTGGTGCTAATAAAGCTTTTTATTCTTGTATATTAGCATAATGTATTCACAAATTAATAATGAGAAAGTTAAAATTTATATTTATACATTTATGATTAATGAATGGGGCTTTAACTCTGGGTCGTAATAAATATTTATGTCTAAAGTTAAATGAACTTTATGAAATCTTTATTTGTTCTTCTATTAGTGCAAATAATTTAAATAGGGACTTAATTTGGGCCAGGGCATATTCCGAATTTGGTTTGGATCTTGCGGCCCAATTGTATAGTAGGATTAAAATATACCATGCATATACTATATAGTCTATATATATATATATGAATTGTTGAATCAATTAAATTATTAAATGACCAAAATGGTGTATAAGTAATTTACACATGGAAGTAAAGATGAAACAAAAGGAATCACTTTTGTTTGATGATCAAGAAAGTAGTCTTTTTTTTAATTTGACACACACATATTTATATAGAAGAGCAGCTCCTACAGCTTATAGAAAAGAAGAATGAATTAAAGGTGAAGAATAACTAAAGCTGTGTTCATATTAAAATATATGGATCAACACCAGCTTTTTAATGAATTTGTCATCATGGATGTGCCACTGCAACACCTTTTTCTTAAAAATATGTATTAATACTTCTTTCAGCTATTAGCTATATATATCCCTTTTTCAGTTTCATTTATCTCATTTTCTATTTTCGTCTGTCCCGTTAGATTAGTTTTATTTTCTAAAATAGAAAAAAACATCTCACATTAATAAAATATTAATTTCACTACACTCACAAATATTGATTATTATGTCGGATCAAAATGAGATTAATGACCAGAGATGGAGGGAGTATTAATTTAAAATGCTTTACACAAACAATCCATCAAGATGAACAACCTGGAAAAGCAGAAAGATTTTTGGTTATATAAAGCATAAATGAATTGATTGCAATTCATATTTGCGAATGATGAATAATCATAATCATCCACTGGAATACAGAAGAATGAAGGCGGAGGTAGAGCTAGGCGAGCGGTGGCCGCACGCCGGCACCACCTACGACCTGGTGGAGCAGGTCTTCTATGTCTACGTTGGCGTCTTTAAAGCTCGCCATCTTCCCACAAACCCCGCCTGCCATCCTTTCGTGGAGGTGATGCTTGGGAACTACATTGCCCGAACTCACCATTTCCACAACCAAGCCAACCCTGAATGGAATCAAGTCTTCGCATTCTCCAAGGATAACATTCAATCCTCCATTGTTCGAGTGCTGGTTCGGGACAAGGACACACACCATTATCTAGGAAAGGTGGACTTCGATCTCAACGACCTTCCGACCAGAGTCCCGCCGGACAGCCCCCTCGCCCCGCAGTGGTACCGCCTGAGCCAGAGAGGCGAAGTGATGCTGGCGGTTTGGATCGGTACGCAGGCTGACGAAGCCTTCTCCGAAGCATGGCATTCCGACGCCGCCACCGTGCATGGAGAAGGAGTGTTCAGTGTGAGGTCCAAGGTGTACGTCTCGCCGAAGTTGTGGTACCTTCGAGTCAGCGTGATCGAGGCGCAGGACGTGGAGGTGACGGCGACGGCGATGGAGACGACTCGGCCTCCAATGTTGGTGAAGGCTCAAGTTGGTAATCAAGTGGTGAAGACAAAGCCCTGTCCCACACCGACCACAAGTCCGGTTTGGAATGAGGACTTGGTGTTTGTAACTGCGGAGCCTTTCGAGGAGTCGTTGGTTCTGACGGTGGAGTGCAGGGTGGGGCACACTAAGGATGAGGTCGTCGGGAGGATCAGCCTCCCCATCACCATCTTTGATAGGCGGCTGGATCACCGGCCGGTCCACTGGCGGTGGTTTAATCTGGGCCCTGGAGACGTTGGGAAGGTGGGAGGAAAATTCTCAACGAGGATCCATTTGAGGGCATGTCTGGAAGGAGGATACCATGTGTTGGATGAGTCAACAATGCATATCAGTGATCAAAGGCCTACGGCGAGGCAACTGTGGAAGCCGGCGATCGGGCTTCTTGAAGTTGGCATACTAAGCGCGAGAGGGCTTCCCCCAATGAAGACAGACGCCTATGTAGTGGCAAAATATGGGCACAAGTGGGTGAGGACGCGTACCATAGTGGGAAGCACGTTCCCTAAATGGAATGAGCAATACACGTGGGAGGTGTACGACCCCTGCACTATCATCACCTTTGGTGTGTTCCACAACTGCAATCTAGGACTAGCAGCAGCAGCAGCAGCCAGGGATTCCGGGATTGGGAGAGTCAGGATCCGCCTTTCTACGTTGGAAACGCACAGAATCTACACAGATTCTTACCCTCTGCTGCTCCTGCAGCCCTCCGGCCTCAAGAAAACCGGAGAGCTGCAGCTAGCATTTCGATTCACCTGTTTCTCTTTGACGCAGATGGTCTACTTATACAGCAGGCCACTGCTGCCTAAAATGCATTACTTGCAGCCATTCACTATCAGCCAATTAGACAGCTTGAGATACCAAGCAACCAACATTGTGGCTTCAAGATTGAGCAGAGCAGAGCCTCCCCTGAGGAAGGAAGTAGTGGAATACATGCTAGACGTGGAGTCCCACATGTGGAGCATGCGTCGAAGCAAGGCCAACTTCTTCCGAATACTCTCCCTCTTCTCCGGCTTCATCGCCACCACCAAGTGGCTAACACAAGTTTGCCAATGGAAGAACCCCATCACCACCATTCTAGTCCACATCCTCCTCTGCATCCTAGTCTGCTACCCCGAGCTCATCCTCCCAACCACGTTCCTCTACATGTCTCTCATCGGGATTCGGAACTTTAGGTTCCGGCGGAGCCACATGGACACCAAGGTCTCATGTCCAGAAGCAGAAGGAGGTGTCCACCTAGACGAGCTTGATGAGGAGTTGGACACGTTTCCTACGTCTAGGCCGCAGGATGTGGTGCGCATGAGGTATGATCGAGTAAGAAGCCTTGCTGGGAGAATACAGAGTGTTGTGGGAGACATGGCAACGCAGGGAGAGAGGTTTCATGCATTGCTTAGCTGGAGGGATCCAAGAGCAACTTGCATTTTCCTAGTTATATGTCTATGTGCAGCTGTTGCTCTCTTTGTTACTCCTTTCAAGATTGTAACTCTTTTGGGAGGTTTCTTCTTTCTGAGGCATCCAAGATTGAGGAGCAAAATGCCATGTGCTGCAAGCTGCTTCTTCCGCCGGTTGCCTACCCGCTCTGATACCATGCTCTACTAACCATAATTTCTTCTATTTGTAGCTTCACATGCATGAATATGTGTTTTTATCTCGTATTGTTTTGTAAGCCGTCGATATTGAATATTTAAGGTATAATCATAATTAAATAGGGTGTGCAACGGTCGGTTCAAACCGAACAACCAAACCGCCAAACTGGAAACACTCAATATCTAAAAATTGAACCGAAACCAAACTGAACCGAATCATCGGTTTGGTTTTGTTTTCGGTTTTAACCAAACCGAACTCAACTGTCGGTTTCAGTTTTAACCGACATTTTAGGGACATTTACTTAAATTAGAACATATTTTAATGTTCAAACGTACATAATCTTGAAAAACAATTCAAATGTATTAAATCTATAAATTCAAATCCAAAAGTTTAGCACAAATCTATATTCAAATCCACAAATTTATAATCGAACCACATCACCATATTTCAGATAGAACCGAACCGAATTTTATAATTTTAGAAAATCCAGGCAATTTCAATTTAATTCGATTTTCAGTTCAGTTTTACTCACCTCGATTAATAGACACTCTCCTCCTCCATTATCAAGAAAGGGATTTGTTTTGATATCACCTCAATTAATAGACACTCTCCTCCTCCATTATCAAGAAAGGGATTTGTTTTGATACCTTGAATCTTTGACCCAAAAAAGGTGACAACTTGGAAAATTGATAGGAACCAAGTTTTACACTTTTGTCAGTTTGCTGATTATGTTATGTATTCAAATTTTATAGATGCAAATTTCATTTAATGTACAGATATAACAATCTCGAGTTGTTTATTTTTCCAAAAGTTTTTGGTGCCATGATTCAAGGAAGCATGTCTCTGTGTCTCCAATTTCTATATCCTTGCACAGCTCATATCTAATTTTGATTTTTCGTATTAAATGGTAACAAACACACGGAATACATCTGTATATGCATATATATATATATATATATATATGAAGGCTGAAGATATATAAAAGATGAAGAATATATTTAGAAGTCCACAAGAGATTGAATTAAATGGCAAAGGTGAAGTAGAGATTGATTAGCATGGATGGATCTGTCTCTTAACCATCAACTTTTAAAGCATAGATCCTTAAAAATAAACAACCTAGAAATAAATAAATCCACAAATCTCCCAAGTTTTCATCGCACAAACTTACATAACCACAGCAGCAGAAACTGCACCTCCAAATACCAAACCACCCTTTTCTCATCGGCATATTCTACGCCTCATCACAACATGCAGTCTGTTCTCGCCGGCAACCTTCTGAAGAAGTTGAGCGGCACCGACGGCAGCTTGTACCGGAACCTAGGATGTCTCAACACGTAGAACCCTGCAAGAAGGGCCACCACTTGGAACGGCGTCACGTACAGAACCACAGCAGCGATCAAGCAGAAGATCACAAACAGAGCCGTCGCTCTCGGGTCTCGCCAGCTCAGGAGATTCTGCAGCCTCTCCCCCTGCGTTGCCAGGTCGCCTACCACCGTCTGGATCCTCCCAGCAATGCTTCTCAGACGGTCATACCTCATCCTCACGATATCTGCAGGGCGGGAAGTCGGGAATGTATCGAACTCCTCGTCGAGCTCGTCGGGGTGGGCGTTGTCGGCGCAGGAGAGGCGAGTATCCATGTGGGGTGGGTGCCTGGGTCTCCATCTATAATACCATACCCCGATCAAGAAAAGGTAGAGGAAGATGGTGGGCAGGATTAGCTCGGGATACATAACCAGTATGAGAAAGAGGATGTGAATGAGGACTGTAGTGATGGGATTCTTCCAGTTGCATATCAGATCGAACCATTTCCCCACTGCTATTAATCCACTCAGAACTCCCATGATTCGGAAGAAGTTGGCTTTGCTTCTTCTCATGCTCCACATGTGAGACCCCACGTCCAGCATATACTCCACCACCTCCTTTCTCAGAGGCGGCTCAGCCCGGCTCAGCCTCATCGAGACGATCTGAGTGGCCTGGTGCCTCAAGCTGTCCAGCTGACTCACAGTCAGAGGATGAATGTAGTGCATTTTTGGAAGCAACGGCTGCGAGTAGAGATGCATCATATTTACGAGAGACGAGCAGGTAAAGCGCACGGCCAATTGAATTTCTCCCATCTTCTTTACCCCTGAAGGATGCAAAACTAGAAGAGGATAGGAATGAGTGTACACGCGATCCGTTTCCAGAGTGGAAAGGCGAATTCTAACCTTCCCGATTCTTGAGTCCCTCCCCGATTTATCTCCTCCTTGCAAATGACAATTGTCGAACACACCAATAGTTACAACAGTGCAGGGATCATAGACTTCCCAGGTGTACTGCTCATTCCATTTAGGAGAAAAACTGTCGATGATTGTCCTCGTCCTCACCCACTTCTGTCCGTATTTGGCAACACAGTATGCATCAGTGGTTGCGCGCCCATCTTTAGTTTTCATCGGAGAAAGCCCCTGAGCATTTAGTATCCCCAACTCCAGAACCCCAATGCTCGACTTCCACAGCACTTTCGCAGTTGGCCTGAGATCGCTGCTGTAATGAGTGGACTCATCCAAGACATGATAACCACCTTCCAAGCAAATTCGCATATGAATCTTGCTGGCAAACTTCATGTCCTTTTTCTTTTCACCATCAACGAGAATATGTTTCTCGAGATTATACCACCTTGTATTCACAGGCTTATGATCCAGCCTCCGGTCCACATACTGCAGAGGAATCCCACATCTTCCCAGAACTTCGTCTTTGTTAGGCGCAACACGGTCCTCCACGCTCAAAATCAGTGGCTCCTCAAATGGTTCTGCAGCCACAAACATCAAGTCCTCGTTCCACATAGGATTGATACTTTTGCTCATCGAAACTCTTGTTCTTAATGCCTGGTTTCCCAGGATGGCCTTCACGAAAACTTCTGGATAGCGACCTTTGTCACTTGGCTGCAGGTCCTGGGCTTCAATTACATTTACTCTCAGATACCAAAGCTTAGGCGACAGATAGACCTTCGACCTGATGTTAGCCAGACCATCAGCACCACTGACTGCTGCAGCATCGGAATGCCATGCCTCCGGGAATGCCTCATCAGCTTGTGTGCCCATCCAGACGGCGAGCATGAGCTCTCCCTTGGCCTTCTCATTCTTTCTATCCTCCAACCTATACCACTGCGGGGCCAGAGGACTGTCTGGAGGAACCCTTTTAGGGATTTCATTCAAATCAAACAAAACCCGACCAATAAAATCATCCTTCACAAAATCCTTGTCTTTCACAATAACCTCAAGGTGAGAGGCCTGAATCCGATCCTTAGAGAAGGCAAATACCTGATTCCACTCAGGGTTTGATTTTTTCTCAAAATGACGAGTTGTACCCTTATAGTTTCCAAGCCGGACCTCAACATACGGGTCACAACTACCAGATACATCCTTACCAGGTAAATCTTTTGCCTTCACCACACGGACATAGAGATACTGCATTTGCTCAACAAGGTCATAGGTGCTTGTCAACTTATCTCCAGTAACCTTTCCTCCACCGAGGCGGGGATTGGTTTCTTTCAGAGAGAAATCGTCTGGTGGAGGCCTCTGCATTTTTCTTAACCTTGTTTACACCTGTAACAGTAAAAAAAAAAAAATGAAATCAAATTACAAATAGTAAACTAATGAACCTGAAAACACAAGAAAATTATACCAGAAACTATTGGCCAGTGATTGTACAAATCCGGAATCAGATTACACATACAAATTAATGAACTTGAAAACAACAAAAAATCAAGGCAGAAATTATCAATTAGTCCTTCAGATCCAACATATTGAGCCATCCAAGAGTGCAATAACTTTCGAATAACATAGTATAACATAGAGAGCAAACTCAAATTATACAAGTACGAATTCAGACACACAACAGGTCAAACTGTTCTTTTAGTTTATAGAATAAAACCTGATAATGAAAGATGGCAACTGGCCGAAACCTTGAATTGATGATTCTATGAGCACTTCAAACCTGTGGAATAAAAAAAGAAAAATGTGTGGAGTAAGTAACTAAAAATTAGCATCTAACAGAGGAGCAAGGGCAACCAACAGGAAACAAAAAGAAAGAATATATCAGTAAACAAAATGGACCGCCGAATAGATTAATAAAGAGTTTATACCAACACAAATCTATATGAATGAGGCTCCGTGATGCAAAATAGTTGATTTACTTCTTATATATATATTTTATAAAAAAAAAACTGAAAGAATTAGAGGCCAGATCATAAAACTAGCATGTGCAGAATCTTTTAATCTGAGATTTTCCATATGAAAACCCAAAAGAGGTCTCAGCAACACAACTCATAAACCGGCGCAAATATTCAAGAACATTTCAAGGGTAAATACAGACTTCAGTGAAGTTAACAAACTAGCAAATTGAAAAGATAACCACAAATTAAACCGCTCGAGAACAATCCACAGGTAAATACAGTCGTCACTGAAGTAACAAACTAGTAGATTGAACATAAACACAACAAACTCAAAATCAGTATCTCGCAGCAAAGAACCTCGTGGAGAAAAATCTGGAGAGCCCTAAACATCAACTTAGAGCTTCAGATCTGAGTTCATAAAATCTGTGGAATAAGAAACAAGAAACTCGCGATGAAAGGCAGGAGCTGATCGACAACAGACAACACAAGTGCACAACCCAGCAAAGAAAAAATGGAAAGACGCACACGAACATGTGAAGAAGAGTGCAGAATGGTTAAAAAGCATTCAAAACAAGAAGTGGTGTTATTTACCCGTAAAGATTTAAGTAGAAAAGTAAAGGCTCAGATCTTCAAATATAAAACAACAGAAAACACACCCAACAACCAAAAAAAAAACATTTGAAACATCATACCAGAAGAATGCAGTTAAGAAGCAAGGTGAAACAGCATCCAGAGGTGAGTTATAGTCATCAGAAAATCAACGTTTTCGGGTGTTATTACAGTCAAATAAGTAAAGGACTTTAAATAAAGAAAGAGATAAAGGTAAAAGAGAGAGAGATAGAGAGAGATGTGAATATACCTTGAGGTTCATGATAAGGTTCTCTTGTAGTGCGGAGGGATTGACACAGGTGAGAGAGGAGGAGGCAAAAATAAAAAAAGCAGAGAGGAGGGGGAGGGGAATAAAAAGGAGAGAAGGGTTTTGGTTCTTTGTTGCCTTTTTGAATCAAGAAAAAAGAAAAAGCAAATACAGAACAGGAACCAAACCAGAGAGAGAGAGAGGAGCTCGAAACAAGAGTAATTTCCTTTTTCCTTTTTTATTTTAAAGGAAAAAAAAAGAGAGGATGTGGGGGACACTGGGCGAGATCTGATGAATCTGCTTTATCAATGCCACCCAACCCAACTCAACTCAACTCAACTGTGTGATAATAATAATAAAACTTTATTATATTATTATTATTATTTTATTTTCTCCGGGAAGGAATGTTTATGCTTATGTTTTATCAAATGTTAATGTATATTCAATTGTAGTGTGTGAGGCGGCAGCTTCTCTCATCTCCATCTCTCATTTTCCTTCTTTTGCTTTTTAATCAATGGAATCGACGGTGGGTGTGGTGTGGTGTATTTTTCGACAGTGGGACCCACGTCAGGCGTGCCAGGACATTGGTCGGGATGTCGCACGTGCCGCCTCCGTGTATGTCGCGCCGAGGCTTCTCGTTTTATCCCATGTCATGTAATGTAATAATCTCATCAAAAATGTTAATAATTATGTAATAATATACTATTACTATTAGTATTAGTATTAGGAAGTTAAAATGTACATAATATTTTTATAGCCAGGGATATCCATATCCATTCCATCCTACGCTTCTGTACTTGCATTTAAAATTAACAGTAACTATATTTTTATAAACATAGTAGGCTCTTAATTTTGAACAACATATAACTGGCATACACATTTTCACTTTATTTATTATTGTTGCCTTCAATTACAATTTACAAAGCTAATATGTTACTATTGTGGGTTTCAGCATTTTTTTCTTCTTTTTTTTTAAAAAAAAACTTGAATTGAGATTACGATTGTTATTCAAATTGAGTGTCCAAATATTTTTATAATAATAAAGATTAGGTTGACTTGACTTATTTTTTTGGTTTCGAATTCACTGTTGTTATTGTTGTTTTGAAAAAATATTTTTGCATTATAATTGAAGAGACTTTATATATAGTTTGATTAGCTCAATTAACGATAGTTGAGTCTTCCGTGAGACATATGTTTTTGTGATACAGTGAGGAATTTGAACACATTATATTTGAAATTCATTTTACATTACGCGTTTTTTATTTGAAATATGCTTTACTTCGGGATGTAAATTTTGAACATAAGGTAAATGAAGTTATATCACACATATAATAAATATATTTTCGTTCTTAATGTTTCACTGCTTCATAAAAATATTGTGTTGCACAAAATTTTCCATTAATGGAACATAATATTAATTGTCGGTCATAGATACAATGAGCAATGAAGAAAGTTATTACGAATGTTAGTTCATAGCATAAGATCTTTATAAAATATAAATTATTTAACTTTAATTAGTAAATACATCACTCATTTAAAATATACATCACTCTATATCTAATAATAAAATACATCATGTAAATGTATAACTTTTTCATAATGAAAAGAAATACATAATTAATAAGAAACATGTTATAAATAAGAATCATAAAATGGTAGCCTCATAAAGAGTTTTTTGGCATGAGACGAGGAAGGCATGAAAATAGTATAGCATGGTATGGTATATGGAATATAGGAAAAGTATAGTAATTTATGGTGTGGTAAAGTAAAGCATAATACTCCCTCCGTCCCATTAGACTAGTTTTCTGCTCGCGCGATGCGCGGCGTATTTATATTATTTGTATTGTATTATCATTACTGTTGAGGTTCGATTTCAATAATAATCGGAGCCCCGAGAACTACAGAGAACTTTGCAAGTAAATGACGAACAATGATAACAACAAAAAATACAAGTGTTGCTGATTATTTTGCCTAACTAGTCGTCGAATGCTTAAGAATAAAGAGAAGGACGTATTGTGATGTGGTGATACGAATGCTCTTCCAAAACGTCAGAACCCCCTCCTTACAGAAGTCTGGGAGGTATTTTATAGGGGTTTTGGTAGCCCTAGGGTTTCTGCGCCGTCACTAACGGTCCGGGGTTGAGTTCGCGATTATCGGGGTGGTTAGTTGAACGTGGAGTGCGGCAGCTCCGAACTTTTCGGATAGTAGCCGTTGGTCTGCCCATTGAGACGTTCGAGAGGGTGAGGCGCTCCGTTCTGCCTTCGAGCTTCACCAAATTGTTGAGATCGAACCAAATCGAGCTATGGGGAAGCAAATTCGGACTCCTTTTGATACTGTTCGAACTGCTTCTAATGTTTGAGCCGCTCAATGCTTGCTTTTGCCTAGTTCGGACTGAATACTCTTCCTGTGCCTGGGCTGGTAATGGGTCTGGCTCATGGTTCGAACCTGTTCCAATGCCTTGGTCGGGTCGGATCGAGTCCGGACCTCCAACAATAGCCCCTCTTGACTTAAGCGAGGTGCCTCATAGCGGTTTGGTTAAGTCAAAAATTAATAGTCCGGTATGCGGATATATTTCCCAGGTTGTGGCTCTTCGGACTACTCTTGGTAGTTCGGTATTATTTGGGTGCTTTTTAAGCACCTCTCGGCTCAAAGGACCGGTCCCTCTGTGGGGGTCCTGACCCGTGCAGCCCCAAAAAGTTGCTACGGGTGCCGTCGCCGCGGGCCCGAATTTGCGGCGTCTATTTATGGCAGCTCGGGTTCTGCCTTATTAATTTTTCTAGCCACCAGGTGAGCCCCTAGTGAGTTGTACTCATGATGATGGGGTCTTTAGGTATGCACCGGGGTGCTTGTCCTCAGGACAAAGAATTTCTTCTTGTAGTCCGATGTCATTCGAACTGCTTTAAATGAAGAGTTCTCGGGGAACTGCCTTTGTCGGACTGCTCTTGTTGAGCCGTCCGTAATGACTTTGAAAATTTTGGGCGGCAAAAGCTAATGGCAGTTATGCAATTTCCGTAAAAGCCGGGGGCAGTTTTAGAGAAGTTGGAAAGGCGCTCTTAGTTAATAACCGCCGTTTGGGATTCGTGTCCCTCACTTTTTCCAAAACATAGAATTTTCTCCTCTCGTGCGGTTTCCGACGGTTTTCAGCTTTACTTCTCCGACGATCAAACGCCGATTTCATCTTCTTCCTTTCCTTTCACAGGTAAAATCTTATACGTTTTTCTTTATTTCTCTGCTTCCGTGGTTTTTCGGGTCTTGCTCCGTCGTGGAGATTGGCTTTCCGGTGGGGAGTTGGGCTGACCGGGGCTCGCACCTCCCCCCTTTCTTTCTCTTTCTAGGTTGATTTATTTTTGTTTTTGTGATGAGTTCTGATCCTCAAAATCGCGAGGGTTCGGCGCCCCCTTTTACTCCTTCGCCTCCTAGGGCTCAGAATGCCCAAGGTTGTACTGGCCCAGACAGGAGTTTGTTGTTTCGGGGACCGGAGAAGGCAAGTCCGAGTACGAGTCATGCCATGTCGAGCCCTGATTCTGACTTTGAAGATGATAGGGTGCTGGCCGAGACGTTCGGTCGGCTGGAGATGGTGGTCACCGGCGGGGAGGCCAGTGGGTCTGGCCGGGCAGCCGGGGACGAGGGCGAAGAAAGGGAGGCGGCAGAGCCCGAGTTGGCAGGAGATTATGTTCTTCCGGAGGACTGGAACACGCACCGGGTACTAGGTGCGGCGTCTACGGTTACCAGGGAGGCATTCTGGGCCCTCGCCGATATCGTCCCGGTCAAAGAAGTGCGGTTTTGTATTCTGCATCCATCGAACCGCTGCTTCGACCCTCCCCCGGGCCACGTGGCTTTCTATACGGCGGTAATGGAAAATGGGGTCGGTCTGCCTGTGCACCCCTTCTTTTCTGAGGTCCTTGCTTCCTACAACCTCTCCCCTTCCAGCTCGCGCCGAACTGCTGGTGTCATTTGGTTGGGGTTTTTCTGATGTGGATGGACCTGGGGTTAGGTTGCCCGACGGTTAGAGAGTGGCACTATATGTACCGCTTCAACCAGTGTGCGGATAAGCACTACTATTACTTTACCCGGTGGTCCACCGGGTATTCAACTTTGATCATGAAGCCCCCGTCGAACTCCCCGAGTTGGTGGACGAGCTTCTTTTACCTCAAGATGAGCGAGCAGCATCCTGAGTTCATTCGACATGGCGGTGTCCCCATCCGTGGGTCCCTGGTGCCCTACGAACTGATCTTACTCTTCTCAAATTTAACTGATTGATGTTACTCCGTTTTTGCAGATCATCCTCGCCCGGAGCTTACCCCAGAGGAGCAGGCGAGGGTTGACCGAGCCTACGATATCACGGTAGGTGATAGGGAGTGGCCCGTCATTCAGAACGGGCGTTTCGTTACTTCGACCACATACCTCAACGGCAAGGGAGAGCTCTACGCCTTGCCGGCTGACATGACGCGCCGCCGCCCTCAGGTCCCTGCGGACCGCGTCGCTGCCGCCATTAGGGACAAGAAGAGGGCAAGGGAGGAGAAGGAATCCCGTCGCCGTCCTCCGAATCCCTTGAAGCGCGTGGAGGTCGAGAAACCGCCGCCTCCACCTCCACCGCCCTTCAGGCCCCAAGAGGTGGTGCCGACTGAGACCTCCCGTGAGGAGGTTCTGCCGAAGCCCGATGATCGAGAAAGGTGGAGGGAGGGAAGGTCGGAGGACTCCGATCGTCGTAGCCACCATCGCTCTGGGGATCACGGATCGAGGCACGAGAACCCCGATAGTAACCGTGGTCCCTGCAGCCAGTCCCCCGGACCCGGTGGTGGACTCTTTCTTGGTCCGCGCTCGGCAGATCCAGACGAACCCGTCGGGCGTGGACCAGGCCAGGACTGCTCAGGCGCGGCTGGCGCGATACCAGCTGTATCAGCTTCAGGTATGAATATTGCTCCGCACATTTGTCTTTCTTGTGTGCGAGCGGTTTTTTGACTTCTATTTCGTCTGGCAGGCCCAGGTGGAGCTCGACGCGATCCGCCGCGAGCTCGACGTATTTGGTGACAAATGCGTCGGGGAGATCTTCGACCTTCGCAAGGAGCGAGACTCCTTGAGGAGGTACGTGGATTCCCTGAACGATAAGCTCAACTTGGCGGAGGATCGAGTGGCCGCGGAGGAGGATCGGGCTGAGGCCGCGAGAAAAGAGGCGGAGACCACTCAGGCTGAACTCGACGATCTGCGTCGAGTGGCCTCCGTGGCCAGGGCTGATGCAGAGAAGCTAGTCGCGGACCTCAAGGTGAGGAACGATCAACTCCTCTCACTCGACTCCCGGCTGAAGATTCAGCGGGAGAGTTACACTGCCGAGGTGGCAAAGTATGAGGAGCGGATCACCCTCATGAATACGGGCGACGGGCTGGATTTCGAGACCCTCATCACCTCTCCACTCTTCGCCGAGACGTACGAGGTACGCCTTCTATTGGGTTTTTGCTTTCTTTGAATCCTTTGACTTGTCTAACCTTTTTGTAGACTTGATAGCGTATTTTTCAACACGCTATTCTGCAAGTGTACAGACC
>JAPKLW010001035.1:32046-170024 GCA_026898455.1 Plectranthus barbatus | reverse complement strand
AAAAATGAGATGAAGAAAAGATAGCGGTATGAGAATCTCATTCCCCGGAGGTCAAAAGCGTATGTATGTATAATGTATGTATGCTGGAAAAGAATATATGTAGTGATGTATATATTCTCACGCTTTTGGCAACGGGGAATCCAATGCACACATCATCCATTCATCAACGTCATAATAATCATAGTCATGATAATAAATTACAATCTCATCTCTAATTATTATTATGTAATTGCATTGAATTTTATTTGAGTGGGCCGGGGCAATGGCCCACTTAGCCCAATAAAATCAATGCTATGTTTTGTTTAGAGCGAAGGTTAGGCCTTCTTCTCAAATGAGAATGAGATTCACTCATAGTACAATTTATTTATGATATTTAAAAAAGAAATTAAAAGAAGAAGAAGAAAAATAGATTGATTATGGAAAAGAATATGGTTTAGTGAGAGCAGATACAGACTCAATACTCTCCTCCATCATTAAGCATAAGCATAAGCATAAGCAGCAGCTGCTATCTACCCCCAATCTCCCTCCATCTCCACCCATGGCAGCAGATTCCCCATCGGACCCCCCCTACCACCTCCACCCACGCCGCGAGCCCTTCGAACACGGCCTCCTCCCCATCCCTAAATTAATCTTCACCGACGCTGCCCATACCCTCTCCCACCTCAAATCTGCCCTCCTCTCCTCCGATTCCAATCACCGTGTTACCTCCCACACCCTCGCCCGTCTTCTTCAAGTCCCGATTGACCATTCCCGCCTCGTAATCGACACCATCTCCGCCGTTTTGCATGACCCCTCTGATCCCTTGCTCGCACCTGGGGTTCTCACCGACATCGACGAAATTGGGGTCAATGTCTATGATTTGCTCATCTTTTTGTATATTCAAAGTTATAAGAGACTGCTTCCCAAAGGGCACCGGGATTCTGCTGCTGTCGCCGATGTCTGGCCCTCCACTTCGGCTTTTGATGGCTTTCTATCCGCCCTTTCGCCGCTACAGGTATTCATTGTCGCTAATTTTTCGAATTTATCCTCTTTGATTGCAAATGCTTCCATGAATTGTGTAGTAATTGAGGGTCGCACCGGATTTGAACTTTTTTAGCGTGGTGTGAATGACCCTCTATTTGTTAATTTATAAAATTTTAGTCAGACTTAGCATTACTAGTTGGAAAGGATCATGAGATTAAGACTTATCAGATCAGTTGCTTGAGAAACTTGTAGCTTAATTGGGTTCACAATTGTTGCTATTTTGGGTGAAGCATTAATATAACGGGTGTCATTATGTTTCCAGTTTAAAAGTAAGCCATTTTCTTGGATAAAATATAAAAAAATTGAGCCAGCTGCTCTCTTGTTTTACTGTTGGAGGTTGTGACATTATTCTCGTAACCTATAAGAATTGTATTCTCTGCAGTTGGTGCGGAGCAACAGCCGTAGGTTTATGCCATCTCAGGCAGACGAAGAGGCCCATCAGCTCTCCTATTTGCACAAGCACATTGGCAATATTCTTTCCCTCTTGGCAGATTCTGCGGAAGGCGAAGGCGATGAATCTCTGGTATGCGAACTTTTTAACTTACTGCACTTACTTCTAGAATCGATGTTTTTTTAAGAAGTGATTGCTTATAAGGTTTCCTTTAGTGAACCATTTTTCTATATATATATATATAGAGAGAGAGAGAGAGAGTTGTAATTATATGTTACCCACTTCTCCTATTTTACCATGTTACCTCTACATTATCTTTATGTAATATAGTACATTATATCGCATGCAATAGTACATTAGCGTGCAATATTACATTAATGTAATAGAATTATTGCATTATATTATCTATAACAATTTTGTGCATTATATTCATAATGTACCTAATTTGCCTAGATAATGTAATTAGTTTGTCTAGTTAATGCACCGAAACTTGAGGTAACAGATATATCTGGGAAGTGGTTAACCATATAATGCATCCCTATATATATATATATTAGGTGCTACTTCAGTTAATTTTTGGTTTCAGATGATATTTTATCAAGATTAAAAATTAAATTTAAACTCCTCCTTGTTTATGTTGAAGTGCTGAGTAATCCTTACTGCCAGGTCTTGTCCATGGATAAATTTGAGCATCTTGGGTTTCTGATGTACTTTGGGGAAAAGGGATCTGCTAAAATCCCCTTGAGCCAAAGCACTCCTTTTTTTGCGAATTCAGATCCCGACATGCCTGCTGCTCCTGTTCCTGCATCTCAAGTTCTTGAATGGCTTCTCCAAAATATATCATCTGCCCAGGAACATATTTCTGATAGAGTTTCCCCTAAGGAAAATGGGCCAAGTAGTTCTGATCAGGATGTTCAAATGGCTGATGTTGGCACTACTTCCTTAAAATCCTCCTCGAGCAGTCCTAGAGGTCCAAGTTACATTGAAGGGGTCTCCAAATCATCATGTGTGAAACATGCATCTGATCTTAAGGGTACATCTGTAAAGGTAAAGGTCTTCAATTTCAACTCATATGTCTACTGATGCAGCATTGCCATTAACTTCATGGGACTTGATTTGCGCGATCAATCTAGTCTGTAGGGTTTTTAGGTAATGATCGTGGTGAAGTGCATATGCACTGATTAATTCTTTTCAATTGCAGTCTGCAAACCAATACACTGGTGCAGGGCATATTGTTTTTGACTGTAAGGTGTAGAATGATGTGAGCCAAATCGAATTAAATAGACTGTCAGATCTTGTTCCGTTGTTCGTTCTTAAGTTAGCATGAGTTGGGATTTGTTGTGTAGCTTCTATTCTAAAATTTTTATGAAGGGTCAGAAATCGCTTTCTATCAGCACGTGAAACTCATATATTTTGTGCCCATGTGTATGTATCCCATGCTATATATCAAAATGAGGTGTAAAACTCAAGAACTCCTTCTTACATGCTTGCTTTATTTGTTCAGGTTGTCAATTGCCATGAGTCAGTTATTTACATTTTGGCGCCACTCAAATATGCAACAGTTTATGGATGCTCGGATGCTACTATTGTCATTGGAGCCGTTGGCAAGGTATTGGTGGTAACTGGTTGATATTGGTGGCAGGATTCCATTTATATGTGTTTTATTATAATGTATGACTGGATATATTTATTATGCTAAAATTGTTTGCAGTTGATAATATATACATTGACAAACATTGTTTAAATGCTCTATAAACTACAATATATTTCCTAGGAGTTGAAGCACGACCAAATTCCCCATCAATGCACACTTTTGATTTCTCTGTTATGATGCATTCATGTTAATTTTTAGAAAAATAAACACATGTATAATCCTATGTGATTCTCTCACAGGCCATTAGGGTTGAACACTGTGAACGTGTTCATCTGATTACTGCAGCAAGACGTATCTGCATAGCAAACTGCCGTGAGTGTGTATTTTTCTTGGGGGTTAATCAGCAGCCCCTCATTGTTGGTGACAATCATAAATTGCAGGTCAGTTTCATTTTAACTTGGTAACTGAGGCATCTTTGTGCCTAGAATGTATCATGCTTCAAATATAGATTGGTCACGAGCCACATCAGACTATATTAAAATTACAAATACGTGAGTTCAAACACATTTGGGTCCTTTATAAACCATCACAATATTTTTTAGAGTCTGTATACAGTGTTGACCATAAGGATCCTTTTTTACTTTTGAGTTTAATATTCAATAGGTGGCTCCATATAATTCCTACTATTCTCAACTGGAGGAGCACATGAATCAAGTAGGTGTTGACCCTAACATCAATAGGTGGGATGAATCCATCGCACTTGGAGTGGTTGATCCTCATGATTCATTGTCACATCCTGCTGGTGTGTCGGATGTTCAAGCTGAATCTGCTACACGTGTGGACCCTGATCAATTTACTGACCTTGTGGTACGTGCTTTATGGGTTGACTATCTCGGTGACCAGATGTTGGAGGATTATATGTTGAATGCGGGATGTTTTTTCCAATATTCTATTGTACATAATTTGCTCAGAAAGTGGAATGGTATCTATAAGAATCTTATGAAGATAAATTACAGTTCTTTTGAATATATTGGTCTTTCAATCCAACTTTCTGGCTTGTGATAATTTCTTTTATATTTTTCTCAGATTCCAAATTGGTTGGAAGGTGAACAATCGGGTTCAACAAAAGATAACCCTTTCCCTTTACCTGATGCGTACCTTGCATCGCAGAAGAAAAAAGTATGTTTCAAATACTATATGATATATGTATTTGATGGTATTAAGAGTATTGCTTTCTGAATTAAAAGGATTTCTATATGATTGCGTTGGACGCCTATATATTTATTTATTTTTGAAATCTCAGGTGAAAAGTTTGGAAGAAGTTAAGCAAATGTTGAGGGAGAGTCAACTTGAAGAGAACAGGAAACGGGAGCTGTCAAGTGCTCTGCATACGTGTTTTAAAGACTGGTTATATGGTAATGTGCGGTTATATATTGTATGGTCACACACAAAAATAGAGTAATCTGTCTCTTTGAATAAAAGTTGATGCTGGAAATTATACTCAAAAAGTTGGCATTAATTCCCATAGCCTGTAGGCATATGTTGATTGGATGCATTTTTAGGGGTAAAAGTTTCATTCTAATTCTCGTTTGTTTATGAATTCAGCATCAGGCAATATTAGGCAGCTCTACTGCTTGCATGGTGAATAAGAGCACTTCTTCTTCGTGGATGCTGTTGATTCTGCTGCTGCTGCTGCTGCTGCTGCTACTTGAAAGGTTTGAACTCTCGTGTAGACTGCAATCCAACATAAATAAGTTGATGTATCTTGTGACTCCAGATTAATGTTAATGTTATGTTAGGTTGGTTCTGGAAATAGATGAATTACATTTAGAGAGAGGGAGGGATGGATGGCGAAAGAGAAAGAGAGAGATATGTTCTGTTTGCCCAGTACTTGCAAGTTTTTATTGTATGGTGGAAAAGTGAAAGTGGTATTATTGGGTTTAAAGAAAATAATTTTGTAAATGCAAAAAAAAAAAAAAAAAAAAAAAAAAAAGGGTAACATTCATAATAATCTATTAAGTTTGAGTTTATTTTAAAAATTAATGTGAAGTCCTGGGAAAACAACTGCGCAAGTCTTGTGTGAAACAGATAAAGTAAAGTAATTGTGGTTTTCTTTTCTTTTCTGGCAACAAATAATTGAGACAATTCCCATTCCTTGAGCAGAGCTTTTGGTTGTTTTTTGGGACTACGCTCTCTTTTCCCTCAATAACTACTGTCGTTTCTTTTTTACTCAACTCTCTCTCTCATTTTACTTGAACAACCATCACACCTTCTATTTTTCCTTTAAAAAAGAAAATTAAAATTTCCTCGTTAGTTCGTAGATGAGTTGTGTTAAATCCAAAATCTTGACTAATTACTACAAAGTGTGGAATTCATCTTAAGGGTTTGATTTTTAGGTTTCAATATCTTCGATGCACTTCATCAGTAATCCACTTTCATAAAAATGTACCTATTTCGGCATCATGCTTGAAAATTGTACTCCCTCCGTCCTGCTTAAATAGGCCCTTTTCATTTTGATACATTAATTTTGGAGCTAGTATTTAGTAGCTAATTGTAGTTAATAATAAAATTGGCAATCATAATTAATTTGTTTAAGTCTTAAATAAGTTAATTACAATTGCCAATTTTATTGTTAACCACAATTAACTACTAAATACTAGCTCCGAAACTAATGTATCAAAATGAAAAGGGCCTATTTAAACGGGACGGAGGTAGTAATATAATTTTATACATAATAATAGAATGAATTGTCGGATTGTTTTGTACTCTGTAGTGTATAGCCATACAGCTTGCAAAATATAATTGGTTGCATTAGCAAATGATGTTGTGTGCTGCCTGATCAATTTCATTTTTTTTTCTTTACGTATATTAATATATCATCTGAAACATGATATAAAAACAAGAATAATTCTCTCTCACCAGACAGAGATAAAAATGTAATTTATTAAGTCTAAAAGTCAAATAATTAAGTCTACTCTATTTTTATTAGTATTATTTTAATTTTAATTTCTTGTTAATAAAAAGATGGTGGCACCCACCAAAGTGAAGTACAACAATTCCCATATGGAGCGAGAAGTTTATTGAGCTGTGTCTCAAATTCGGAGTCAAAAAAGTTGGTTTGATTAAAGGGTGATTTGATAGATATATTATCTTGTATGATTAAGTAGAATATCTTTACAAGATTGAATTCCTATTTTATGTGTTTTATTTATGAATAAAATCGATTATTGCTGATCCTCCCAGTTTTAGACTTAAGTTATTTTGAGCCTAGATAGTTGATTTGTGTTACCTTGTTAAGCTTTCTTAATCTTGTATATATAGTCGTATTATTTATCACTTCAGAAACTCTATATTCTCATATACGTACAACATTGTCATATTCTTGCTCACAACATATAAATAATGGATATTTGGAGTATTGATGAAAACTCGAAAAATTATCTGGAGTTGAAGCCACGACGTGCCAACATTCTGGGCATCTTTCGTGTTCTGTGGTCAGACGATTACACAGAAGAGTGCAAAGGTTTTATCAAATCATTGGAAGCCAAGGAAGAGCAAAGAGGGGTTGTATTGGCACAAAAACTGCTTCAATATATGGAAAAGCCCTTACGGTTGGTGGGTTCTGCTCCTTAAACAACACAACTAATTCCCAAATCTTCTTCAACAACTTGCTCAGAGGTTACTCACTATATATATATCATCCCTCCATCTCACTTTTCTTTATTAATCTCAGAGAATGATATGTACTGTGTTGTGTTACAGGGAGCGTGGTGATGCCGGACAGAAGATCTGCAAGTTTCGTATCGATCAGTTGTCTTGTAGATAGTAGAGTGGATTTGGACAGCAACATTTTACCAGGAACTAACAAATACTTTGCAGCCCTTTCTGCTATGGCGTCCAAACTAGCCTACGAGAACGATCAATTCATCAAACTTACAGTTGAGAATAAATGGAAGGTACTCTGTGTGTGTGTGTGTGTGTGGAAAAGAGAATTAACAGTCACAGTAGTTTTGATTTGCAAGAATAAATCAATTTGCAGATGGAATTGTTGGGGTCGTTCAGCAAGGAGTGTACACGTTCGGACAGCCCAGAGTGGGAGATGCGGAGTTGGGGAAGTTCATGGAGGAGCAGTTTGAGGTATTCGGGGTGGAGTATTACAGATTTGTCTACAATCACGACATCGTGCCTAGGCTCCCGTTCGGCATGTTTAAGCACTTGGGAAAGTGCATCTACGTCAACAGTGTGTACGAAGCCAAGGTACGTAACGAATAACTAGCTATAATAAGGTTTGTTTTAGATCGATAAAGGGTGTTTGTTAATGTTGAGATGAACAGATGATCGAGCCGTCGAAGAATTATTTCGATTGGGGGTCGATATTGGCGAGGAGAGTGGATGTGGTGAGAAGGTTTCCACGCATGTTTGGAGCAGATGTTGGGTGTTGCTCATGTTTCGGATGATGATGGGCCTCGTAATCCCGGGTCTACCTGATCATTCTATTCAACATTACATTAACGCTACTCGATTCGCAATTTATTGAATGCCACATCATCAATTTATTTCTATTTTTTTTTTTTATGTTTCCATCGGTAAACAGTTAAGACAGTCCTCAATCAAGTGGACAAGAAAGAGACAAATGTCTATCTTATGGCCCTTTTTTTTTTCAATTATTTATGAGTTGGTCTCGTGAGAGACGCTCTCACTATTTTTTATTGTGAGACGGATCTTAATACATTATTTTAATAAGTTAAATACATCATTTTATTTTTAAGAATTACATTATTTGCAACAAAGAAATACATCATTTGCAATAAAGAAATACATCATTTCATTAAACTCATATCACAATAAAAATGGTGAAACACCATTTGCAATAAAGAAATACATCATTTCATTAAATTTGTCTCACAATAAAAATGATGAGATCATCTCATCTGAGATTTTGCATTATTTATTTATAAACCATAAGAAGAATTGTGATATTTGTGTTTATCTTATTCGTCAATTTATTTTATATAAATACAATGTTAAAATTGATATATCTTTTAAGTAATAAATAAAAAATATACCAAAATTCATAATTTTTAAATCTTTACAAATAAAAATTAATCTTCAGCGGACAATTCCGGGCAGGGGACTCATGCAAAACACAAAAGAGAAAGCAACTCGTGAGCAAACAACCACTCGAACCAATGAAAGCAAAAAGGAGTCCCACTGATTGCTGTTCCACCAGAAAGGAGGCCCACTGATTGTTGTTCCACCCTGCCTAAGGAACTCCGGTCGCTCCACGTCCAACGCCAAGAAAAGAAAGTGATCCACCACCCAGGGTAGTTCGATAGGGATTTCTTGATCAAGGTCGATCTCCATGAAGCCCACCTAGTGAAATAATAGTAATAATTGTCTCGACATTGGTTAAGCCTATAAATGTTGTCCCATTCATTAAGGGTGGGGAGACCTAACCCCAGGTCTAGCCACACCAGAAACATCCCCACCAGGTGGCAGCAGCCGTTCAGGGCGAGTTGGAACGGGGACAGGTTGTACGATGCCAAAATGTTGGAGAATGATGGATGAACTGGAAGACCAACCCTGTTCTCCATCGCCACCACGTAGAAGATTGTGAACCTGGACAGGGGGTCGAAGCACCGTTGCTTGTTTTTTGGGAGCACGTAATGGACATCACAGCAAGGGACCGCGTCTGCGACCCTCTTGACGTCCTCCCTGGTAACCTCGGACACGGCCCCGAGGACCCTGTGGCTCTAATCGTCAGGAAGCACGAACGTACCGACTACCACCAGCTCGGGGGCACTGGTGCCGACCTCACGATCCCTACCGCTGGACTCACCAGTGCCAGAAGCCCTCTCGAGTCTTTGACCTAGCTCCATCAACATAAGATTGTTGGATGACTCTGAGCTGGAGACCTCAAAAGCAGGCTCGCTCGGACCCAGCTTTTTCGGACCCTAGGATAATAGGCTCTAGTTTGGGCCTATAAAATCCGCCTCGATCGGACCTCTCGGGGGGAAGGAGTGAATGGAAGCATCGGGTAGAACCTTTCCGACCCAGAGGACTTCCATTGACATTCTAAATTAAGGGTTACAAAAATCTTGAAATAAATTAACCTAGAGACAAAAAATGTTCAAATATATAACTTTGTTAATTATATCTTAATATCATAAAACAAGACATCATTTATTTAATTCAGCATAGTGATGGTGTAAATCATCACATGACATTAATTTTATTTTTTTTAAATTTAATTTACTTGATATGTTTTTGTATTATAACATATACATTTATTTTAATAAAGATTATAACAATTCAACAAAATCATAGGTGTCAATTTTAGTAAAACATTACATTTTCAATATTTTATCTTATTTAATATTTCAAAACAATACAAATATAATTTTTTGATAGGTTAATTTTATGAAACATACTCTTATTTTAATAAATTATGTGTTTTATTTACTTGCTTAGATTTATACCAAATTAATATATATAGTTTGATGTATAATATAAAAAAATTAAATTATAACTATGCTAATATATATATATATATATATATATATAACCTTACAATTATATTTTAATTTAATTAAACAAAATACTAAATATATAATTTTTACAACACACGTATAAAAATCTAGTATATATTAATATACGAGAATTAACAAAAATATTATAATATAAAATCAACTTATAAAGTGATGAATTATAAAATTAAAACTGGAAAGATTTTAATTTTTTGAAAATGATGAATATTAAATCAAAGCGCACAAGATTTTTGGTAAAATAAAAAAGGTGAATATACATAAAGAGATATTGTTAAATTTGAGGCTTAATTAAATTGGGGTCAATATAATAAATTAGCATTTGCACTTTTCCATTAAAATATAATAAACACAATTTTAGTGGACTTTGGTCTAAGTTAGAATCTGACCATTTAGCACTACCCTAAAAACACAATTATTTGGGGGATAATTAGTGAAAGGAGTATTTTTTAAAAAGTAAGACGTATTTTATTAGTCATAAAGCAATCATTATAGAAGATCTATTTTCTTGATATTTCTGCAATCAGAAAATTTGCCCATATTAGAAACAGGATAATGATGACATAATGACAAAGATGCTGGATAACAGCTTTATTAGTATTTGTATGCAACACATTTATATAATAGAAAGTAGATTTAGTATTTTTGAGATAAATAAAGTGATGTGTAATGTAACTTCATGCAATAATAATGATAATAGATTCATAATGAGTGTGAGGAGACTGTGTCCGAATACGCCAATTTGAAATAGGTGTAGAACTGTGGGGCTAAATCGAAAAAAGTAATCAAACTTTGAATTAGATTATGTAATAAGAAATGTTATATGTAGAAAATGAGAGACGTACAACAATAAGTGTGTGATGGTGATATACATGGGATGGGATAATGAGCTTCTTTCATGCTGCAACTGCAAGAATGTTTAAGAAATCAAATCCAGCCTATTCATAAATATTACTTGTCAGACTACATATCAAATAAGAGTGTTGAAATATCAAAATCAAAATCATCCTCCAACTAGAAAAGGAAGGAACAAGTGTTGTGCATGAAGATATATATCATTGCTTGGGCATGTAGTAGGACGGGTATGGTTGTGGAGGCGGAGTCTCTTTCTTGACACCGTACTGGGGAGGATACGCATACTGCTGGGGATGGACAGAGTAGTGAGGAGCTGCTGCTGCTGCTGGCGGACTAGCATAGGTAGCAATCGGATATGCAGCTTGGGGGTAAGAATACCCCATGGGAGCAACACCTCCGGCATTCATATGCACTCCCACTGGTGGTACCTGTGCAGCTTGCGAAACCTTTCCTTTGTAATTATCAGCCAGCTTCACTGTCATATTTCTTCCCTGCAACAGTTTATCATTTTTCATCTTTTATTCCTGATCATAACCAATCTCTATATTTACCATTCACTAACTCACTCCAAGCAGTTTTTGGGGATCATCTATAGCTTTTTTTGCTGCTTCCACGCTCTTGAAAGTAACAAAGCCGAACCCACTTCAACAAAACCAAATCTATTAGGCCACACAGGTCAGGACACTCAGAATCATTCTTCTGATGGAACACAACTATTTACCGTGATTTATTTGTGTCCTTGTCATAAGCAACAGAACCCTCTTCAATCTCACCGTGCCTTGAGAAGAAGGAGAGGAGCATCTCACTAGTTGTCTCCGGTGACAACCCACCAACGTACAATTTCCTTTGGGCTTGATCAGGTGTTGTGCTCGTGCTGCTTAATCCTTCACTTGCAAGGTTACAAACAGCCATGCGACCCTGAAACAAATAAGAAGCCACACTCAGAGGTGCTGCCATTTCAAGATCTTCAATTCATATCAATGAAAAAAAAAAAGAAAAAACTCACATCAATCATTTTGCTGGGTGCTTTTAGAGCTATCTGAGCTGACTCCATATCCTTAAACGTAACAAAACCATAACCACGTGACTTTCCTGTGACTTTGTCATAGATTACAGCACCCTCTTCAATTTCACCGTGCTCTTGAAAGGCCTGCACCCAATCACTCACTCAACAAAGATAAGTTGCAAAGTTTGCATTATTACCTCAACACGAGTTAATTCTGATAAAAGAAAAGGCACATTGAAATTTATTGATATTATATCCAGTGGCCAATAATCCTATAACAGGGTGCAGTCACCAAGAGAAAACAAAATGCATGTCCAGCAGGCAGCAAACACTCACAGCACACAAAGTTTCTGAAGTAGTATTCCATGCTAAACCACGAACAAAAAGCTTTCGTAGGGCAGGATCAGCACTTGCAACACTTTTAATTTCTTCAGCAATAGAAGGATATTGGGACCCTCTTCACGCCAGAACATGCGAACAAGCACACACATACGATGTCAATCCACACAGCACACAATACAATGTCGATGCACACAACATGCGACCCGGATGAACCAAAGAATGGCCTTCAGTGTATGATACGCAGACTCACAAAAGTCATCCACCCCACACACCACAGACAAACACAACTAAGCAATTGTGTGCATAAAATAGTATACACGGATTACACCAGACTATACTGAGATAAAGCCTTCAACACCAATTAGCTCAACAGCAGAAAAAATAAGCCACATCCCATTTTTGATTTTCAACAAACCCACACACCAGAACTTGCCATTTCTAGCTTTGTTTAGAATCTTCCATTTTTAAGGTCTCCGAAGGGGCCACAGAAAATAAACACACAAGCATAAAGCAAGCACCTACAAAATAGTATGAAAAGTAAGCATACAGTTATGCCAACAAACTAGTGTGCCTTAAGAAAACATAGCCCTAAAACTCCTTGAGTAAATTCCCACAAATACGCAACTTTTTAAGAGAATCCAATTGGATATCAGCAGACAATATGTTAGACATCATATACAATATGAACACTAATACCACTGATAATGAGCTCCTGTAAACTCATACTTGACAAAATCATGGTATCACAGGGGACATTTGTAGCATATTTCCCCATCAAATAGAAGCAGTAGTATAACCAATAGTTGAAAGTAAAAAAAAAGAAAAGAAAGATTGCACGGTGAATGGGGAGAGAGAATTAGGGTTAGAGACTGACGCTCTAGAGAGAAGATCGACAAGCTGAGGCTTAGCGAGCGGGTCGAGAAGGGCGCGCAATTGTTGAACGGTAGAAGTGGCGGCGGTGGGGAAGGACTGGCCATTTCCTATGTCGTCCAGCTTCCGCTTCTTAAAATCGTCCATTAATTTGGAACACTGAAAGAAACCCTTAGTTTGTGAATGAAAATATCTGGAGCAGCAGAAGAAGAAGACAAGTGGGTGTGGAGTGGAGTGGTCACTTTAATTGGGCCTGGGCCTAGGCCTCCTCCACTCCACTCCACCCTTGTTTTTCATTTCAAGCCCAACAAAGAAAAAGAAGAAGAAAGATTACTCTCATAAATTACTCCTATTTATTTATTTAATTTGTAGCTCACAATTGCATCTCAAGTTTGATGCAATTACAAGATTTATGGGTGTGAAATGACGATGAACATATGCATAAATGTTACTAGTTTTTCATTACTTAATTACAACAAGTCTATGTTAATTAATGTTAGAATATTGTTGAGCTTTTAATTAAATTAATATCGTAATTAAGCATAGCTTAGCTAGACCACATAGAATGGAGGCTGTTAATGTGATATATATATATATAATGTGATATATAATATACCATAATAATATTATAATATATTAAATATAATATTGATGAATAAAAATTGAATATATTTAAAAATAATTGTTAAAAAATATTAAGACATGTAGCTCTATATCCTAATATTAAAAAATAAAACATCATGCATTTGATTCGGACATGACATGACACAAATGTAAATGTATCAATTAAAGAAAAGTAAAGAGGAATAGAAATACGAACGGTCGGACACTTCCCGTCTGTTTATATAATATAATTTCAATATCAGCATGCCATTGCCATTCCCAATTCACTACTCATTTCATTATAATTTATAGTTTTCTCAAATCTCTCCACTCCTTGTGGGGAAATCGCTCCACTTGGATTGACTTGGGATTCCAATGGAATATGGACTCCTAGACAGCAGCGGTGAGTGTTATTCTCGACTCGCTGCTCAAATCCATTTCTCTGAATTCTTTTTCTGCATTTGGGTGTTTCCTGATATTACTTGGATTTTTGAAAGGTATCTCTATTCTATGGCAAGAGTTTGGGACTTTGGAGTTGCTGCCGTGAATTCGTTGTTTTGATGCTTTTTAGGTTTTTGGCCATCTGTCAATCTTGCTAAACTCTGCTTCTCCACCTTGTGTACATATAGTTTTCCATGCTGTAGATTATGAATTAAGATTTTATTTTTCCCCATTTCAATTTATTTGAAATTATGAACCCCTTTTTCCCCAGCCTCCCCCCTTATACTTTTGGTGGGGCAGCAAAGAAATTTGGGTTCTTGAGCATCTTTCAGTTTTCATAGCTATTTACTATTATGTTAGCACATGCTATTTTTGTCTTTAGACTATTTGTAGATTGCATTTAAGAATTAGGATACAGTAGCGCTGGTTAACTACTTGAATAGCTTCTGAGTTTGACCTTTTCATTGTCAAAACTGTGAGCGTACAGAATGTTGGCTGGAACTGAAACTTTGTAATATCAAGAGTGTATTGGTTTCTATCATTTGCACAAGTTCTAGGATCGTATGAATTAATCATGTTAGATGATACCAATACAGGCACTGATGATGATAATCCTCAAACACTGTATAATAGAGGCACACTAGGAGGTCGTGTAGCTGGGGACGGAAGATCATTTGTCCCACCAGCACCATTTCAGAGGCTTCAATTTGATATGGAATATGAGATCCATCATCTGGAGCAAATTGCATATGGTGCAGTATTGCGAGCTTTCAAAGCTCAATCTGATGCACTTACATGGGTATATTATTCATGAACTAATTTCTCATGTTAGGAGAATTGCGTCTCAGCTGACTAGATTTGTCTGTTCCCCAGGAGAAAGAAGGTCTTATCACGGAATTAAGGAAGGAACTCAGGGTGTCTGATGATGAGCACCGAGAACAACTTAGTCAGGTCAACGGTGACGACCTCATTCGCAGGATGAGAGAGTGGAGGGAGGCAGGTGGGAACCGAATTGTAGCCCCAAATGTGCCCCTGCATGTTAACAATCAGTTACCAAGTCCGACAGTTTCTGCATCCCGCAAAAAGCAGAAAAATTCAATTTCAGGAAATCAATTTAGCGCACCCTCTCAGTCTTTACTTTCTCAGTCAGTGTCTGGTAGCACCCTGCCATTGAATTCAGTTGTGAAACGGTGTCCTTCTTTAGGAGTTGGTGGGAGAAGGCCAAATGCTGTATGTTTGAGATAGTATTATTAGGGTTGTTGATACTACTTTTAACTAACACTTTCAATCAATTTATATTTGTTTCTTTGTTCCATAGGGTCAGCCAGCTTTCACCTCCGCAAAGCCCATGCTATATCAATTTGGTGACCATGCATCTTCTGGAGGTCTTATGGATGACCCTTCTGAAAGCATCCATGAAACGTTAATTGGTAGGCGGGTAATGATCAGATGGCCAGCTGACAGTAACTTCTATGAGGCCATCATATCTGAATATAATCCTGTAGATGTATGTCCAATTCCTTTTCTGGCTTGTTGGATTGCAAAAGATCTTTTAATTGCGTATCTAGCATTTTCTAAGGCTGGAAATATATCCAGGCAAATATGTACTATACCTTCCATGGCATGTATGAGTAGATAAAGGTGTACTAAAAAGTCTAAAATTTTGAACAAAAGCGTATTAGTTTACCAAAGAGGATGAGCACAGTAATAAAACATGAAGCATCTGGTCGCTGAGATCTTGCCTTTCAGTATTGTAATCTCATTGAAAATTGATTTTCATTTATATCCCTTTTAATCACCTTACATGTAGATGCAATCACTTGCCTTTGATTGTATGCTACATGAAGCACCATCATGTCTGACAATAAGAAGAAGACAAATTTCTCTATTTGGGAGGCTTTATTGACACGGTTGATCGCTTTCCTTTATTGAACATGTTTCAATATTGGCCTTTTTGGAGATATGTAAATTTCCTAAGCCTTGTATGATGTTTTTGTAATTCATAGGGCACTTATGTTTATCTGTTTGTGTCTGTGGCATCTAAAGGAAATCAATTGTCCGCCATTTTATGCTTTTGTGTCCTTCCTTTAATTTCTAAATATATCATGATACTTATGGTAAGATATAACGATCATCTTGGCAAATTAATTCTAACTTGTGTTAACTTTCCTGTTATTTTCAGGGCCGCCATTCTCTGGTTTATGATAGCAACACACCTAATGCAACTGTGGAATGGGTTAACATAAAAGAGGTTGCCGCCTTTTACTTCTGGTAGCCGAAATACATCATGCACATAAATTGAAGATATTTATATTTTCTTTTAAAGGCATTATTATGACCTCTTTACTTTACGCTGACTGTTGAAATATTCGACGATTGCTTTATGGTTTTGTTGTAGATAATAAAATCAAAACACCCAGGATTCTCATTCTGTGTGAGATCCTTTTTCATAAAATACTTGATGCCAACCAATATCAACACATGCCTGAACCTGTTCAATTGAATCTGCCTTCTTTTTAAGGTCTCAACTCTTTTTTGGTTGAATGACAATCTTTGGACATAACAAATTGAGCTACACTTTTATTTGTACTGTTTACCTTATCCTCAGCTACCTGATTTATCTGGAATGATTTTAATATTTCTTATGCCAGCTTAGCATGTGCTGACTGATTTTGACCTTTTATGGCTGAATTTATCTTGATGCAGGTGCCCCCAGAGGATATCCGGTGGGTGGGCGAGGATCCTGTAGTATCTCGACTAGGTGAAGCAGGCGGACCTGATTCTGGAAGACACAGAACATCCTCAATGAATCAGTACGCGAAAGAAATGCGCCCCTCGCGAAATGGGGTTGTGAAGGACGATTCTGAGGAAATTGAGATATTGCATACTGGTACATTGATTAAGAAGGTATATCATATGACCATGTCCAAATAGTGGACCTTAGCTGTTTTATAGAACTGGCTGACATATAATGGCAGGTGGAGAAGGTGCTTGAAGCAAGCCAACCCGATGCATCGGAGATTGATAAGGCTAAGAAAATGCTCAAAGTTGGTATTGTTTTGAATGAAAAATATCTATTTTGCTGTGTCAAACTCTTCTATACTGAAACTCCCATTGATATGATTGGTGGTGCAGGATCATGAACAATCATTGGTTCAAGTGATTCAAAAACTTGTGGATGCTTGTGACAGTGGTATGAATATGTTCCAAATATATGATGGCTTTTTGAGATATCTGGTTTCTAATGCATTTCCGTTATTGCATTGCAATGCATCCATCAGATGAGGAGCAACAAATGAATATCGATTATCGCAGTGAGCTTGAGATTGCCGGACGGGCGGCAGGCAGTTATGAATTGGTTGAAAGATATTAGTTAATCATTTATTTTGGTCTATTTCCATTTATTGGTTTGAATTTGGTAGAATAGATATTGAGAGTAGTTCCATTTGTTATTGGTGGAGTGAATAATAATTCAAATTCAAGATTACTGACATAGATGAGGAGTGACAGTTGGTGTGCAGATGATTATGAAGAATGAAGTTACAATGATGAAATGAAATCCAAGATAAGGTCGATCATCTGGTCATCAAAGGCAGGGCCTTCCATTTGAAAATGGCTGACTCCCTCGATCAAATGTGTGCGGTTGAGACCGGCGGCGTTCTTGAGCTTGTTGTCGAGCTGCTTGACGCTGGTGAAGCCATCCCGGGTGCCCATCACGAAGAGCTTGGGTTTGGGAGAGTTGAGTATAGCTTTGTGGTGCCTTCCAAATAGAATGGAAGCTGTTAATCCAAAAGGGTAACCTATGCTCACATACCCGATAACCTCCTCCACCTTGTCAACTGCAGATCCGGCAATGACCGCACCTGCAACCAATTCTCATAAATAATATTCATTCATATTCTGCAACTATTATAGTATTAAACAAATGATGATAATAATAATAATAATAATAATAATAATAATACAAGTTAAAGTTTTAGCTCAAGATCAAGAAAGTTAAGATTTTATCACTGTCTATCTATAGAAAGAGGCCATGTTGCAGATTTTGGTTGGTACTCTACTCAGGCATCAATCAAATTCTATAACCATCTAGAAATGGACGAAGATCCATTCCATCCAGCCATTCTCGTTGCAAACTAGTGTTGCTAATCCACAATAGGATTCATTAATCAACTCAATTTGGACTTCAACAAAACCCTACACACACTGGAAAAAATCAAATGGGAGGAGGTGTGGTGTACCTGCGGAAGATCCAACGAGGAGAATGCGGCGGCAACTAAGGTTCTGGGAGGCCCACTTGCAAACGGAAACGACGTCGTCCACCTCAGAGAAGCCCGTGAGGGAGGCCCGGCCGGTGGACTTGCCGACGCCCCGCATGTTGAAGGTGACAGCTGTGATGCCACTGTCGGCGAGGCCCGAAGCAATTCCTTTCATCAGCCCTTGGAATCCACCAAGCACGGAGTAGGGGTGAACCAAAACGGCAACCAATTTGCTGTTTGGATCCTCCGACCCCGAGTCTACGGCGGCCGCTCGGTACACACGGGCATCTAGACTGACGCCGCTACCTACCTCGATTGTGCAAGTCTCTCTGCTGCTACTGCTACTGCTACTGCTACTGCTCATCTTTCTTCCCTGAGCAATTGTGTGTGTGTGTGCGCGCGCGTGCGTGTGAAAGAGAAAGAGGGAGAGGGAGAGAGAGTGTGGTTGGAGGTTTTTAGTAAAGCTTTGATTGTTGAAGATGGAGGGGGAGGGTAGTTGGGAAATAGTTTACTTTAATAACAAGTTGTAGGCAAATAATTTTTCCATTTTCTTAATTAATTAATAATAATAATAATATCTGTAAAGCAGTATCAACACCAAACTCCGCTAATTGCATTCTTTTATCAAAACTAATTTCGTCTACATAATAGCTTTGTCAATTTATGCTTTCTGACCATTTTTTTTTCATATTTCGAAAAACTTAAACATCTATTTTAGTTTGAATAAAAAAAAAAAATAGGATTAAAGTTTGGATATTATTTTAAAAACTAAAGAAGGTCTAAAGCTTGAGTATTATTTTAACTAAACGATTTTGTGGACGTCTAACTCTTGATAATAACGAGGTAAGTTTAGGATTTGTTCACTTGTCACTCATTTCTTTCATGTTCACTTTATTTTTGATAATGTTCGGTTGGTAATTTTAACATACAGGCCAAAAGTTGAATTGTAAATGTGTATTTAAGAACATAATTGAAAATAAGTCTTGCTCTCTAACTTGATCATTGTTGCTTGGATTAGACTAAATACAAACACGCTTAATACAAAGTGAGTTTCAAAGGTAGAGCCAAAAATAAGAGCAAATCTATTAGGGGAAGAAGAAAGAAAGAAAGAACGAGAACCCATACACTACTACAGCTACTACATACAAATGTTCCTTCCTATCATTGCTATAACTTCCTTGACCTCTTCTTTGGCTGTTTCGAAGCAGCGGCCTCCGGCTCCCCTCTATACTTACCACGTTTCCCGAGGGCCGGAGACGGCCCTGCCCCTCTCTTTGGTGGCCTCCCTACATTTCGCTTCCCGGGGCTGCTCTTCTCCTTCTCCTTCTCCTTCTCCTTCTCCTTCTCCTTGGTTTGCTGCTTCCTAGAAGGAGGCGCCGCCTCTTTCTTCTTTGCATTGTCGGTTTTCTTCTGCTGATCCGATCCCCCTTTCCCAGTGGTGGTCTCACTAGTGGTTAATGGGGTGTTCTTCAGTGCATCGAGCAACACACTGTTGTTGTTTGATGAAGAACCTTGCTTCATCCTATTCAAGAAGTTAGCTGCACCTCGTTTCTTAGAGTCTGATGTGGACTGACTCTTGCCCTTGGCCTCTGCTTGCTGTTTTCCTGACTCATCTTGTTTGCCTTGACCCTGATTCTTGCCATTCTTCTTGGTGTTGGCGGAAGCAGCTGGGAAACGGTCCCTGGTTCGCTTCTTAGTTATTTTGGGCTCATCTCCGTCACCACCGGATGGTTTGGTATCTTTGTTGTCGTGGGGGGGAGTCAGCTCTTTCTTCTTATCAGATGAGGGCGTAGCCTTAGCAGCAATGGAGCTGCGTTTACGACAGATGATCAAGGAGGGCGGCTTCAACACCAAGGAGGGTGAGGGGGAGTGGGAGGGGGAGGCCTCAGCTGGCAGTGAGAGAGATTGTAAGGAAATGTGTTTGAGAGATGAAGAATGGGACTTGTCCTTGGAGATAAGACGACGAATCTCGGCAGCGGCCATTGCCTCAGCGGAGTTGTTGGGGAAGAAGACGAGGGCGTTGTTGACAAGCAAGAGAAGATCGCGGAAGAAGTTGGCGGCGGAAGCTGAATACCACCCTTGTTTCAATCGTGTTTCCACCGTTTGGAGATCCATGTGCTGCAGAATTAACTTGTGATATTTCGACGTTTCCTGTACCAAAGCCAACCGCAATCGCAATGCCAATGGTGTTACTATTAATTATTCTCAATCAACAAAACCAAACCAAACCAAAACCCCCATTTAATCTAATCTAATTATATATATATATATGCGCTATATATCATACATATTTCTTGTGTCTATTAAAGAAAAACAAACCGATTGATAACCATCATTATTAATCAGCCCAAATATTATAAGTATTTATTTTATTTCAAAAATTCAATGAAATATAATAAAAGAAACAATCACCTGGCTCCGGAGCCGCCGCTCGAAGATTGAGCCAAGCTTCGCCCCGCGAATCGCCTGCAGAAACTCAACCAACGGCTGCGATTCAGCGGGCAATTCTTTCACGCCACCAGATTCCTCCTCGTGTTCACGTTCATCGCCACTCGTGCTCCCGCGCCGCACCTTATCACTTGCTTCCTCCTTCCTCGATCTGCCAGCCGAGCTCTGTACGTCCGAGTTTTCCTTCGTCGCATCCGCTCCTCCGCCATCGGACTCGGCCTCTGACTCGGTCAACTCGGCCACCGGTTCCGCTTTCTTCGCCTTCCGGTTGGGCTCCTCAATGCTGTTCGAGCTCCCGTTGCAGGAATCCTCCCGTACCGACTTCTGATCCGGTTCCGACTTCAACTCCACCGGCTCTGCTCTCGTCTGTCCGATTGGAGCATTCCTCGTCTCCGCCCCTGCCGGCTCCGCGCCTCCATCGCCGGTTCTCAACTTCTCCGCTCCCGGATCTGTGGAGTTTGATTCGTTCACGGACAACTGATCCTTCTCCAATTCTGCGGCGGTAGCCGTTTCCGTTCCGGCGGCCGTCACCGCTTCTAGTACACGATCTCTCTTCTCCTGGGCCTTATTCTCTAGATCCGCCTCGCTCTTATCTCTCACCACGCCTCTCTCTCGCTCCTCCTCCATCTTCTTCATTTTCAACTCCAGCGACCTGTACAAACACGCAAAATCAGAAGTTCGCAGAATAACTCGCCTTCATCAAATCTGAAATCCTCCTACGTTCAGATCTCTCAACAATCAATCATATGCGTTAAAATCACAAGCCAAGTACTCGATGTTGAGATCGTAACGTTGCACTTCTCGCCGCAGTTCTGCGACGCGCAATTTCCTGAGCTCCTCCAGCAACGGCACGGACTCTTCGACATTCGATTTGTCGTCGTGGCCGTCCTCCAAATCGCCATTATTAACGACGAAGCGGCGTTTGAGGTCGAGATATTTGGACCTACAGTTGAGTGCGGTGAGGCAGAGATTAGGGTCCGATGTCCGTTTCTGGAGTTCGGAAGCTATGGAATCCCAGGCGGCGGTGCCGTGGCGATTGACGGCAAACGCGAGAAGAAGCTCCTCCCAAGTCCCCCAAACGGGGGAAACGTCGTCGTTGGAGACCGGGGCGACGCCGTCCGGTTTGGTCATGAGAGAAGGGTGGGGTGGGGTTGGGTAGAATGGGGTGGTGTGGTAGGGTACGGTGCGTACAATTTCAATTTGATTTTAATCCATATTAATAATAAAAAAAATATTAGTTCAAATAAAATATAATAATTGAAAATGGAGTAGTTATTATACGACTAAAGTAGAAAGAGAGAAAGAGAGAGGTGTAGTAGGGTTTGTATTAAACGAGAAGCCAAAATTTATGTTGTGAAATATTTTGTTATGATGGTGATGATATGCGAGTGGAAGAATTTATATTCATCGTTTGTGGGCTTTTTTGTGTTTAGGGTTGTATATACTGTGGGCCTTTGTCTATGAATATGATGATGGGCATGGCCTCAATGAATAGATTTACTCTTGCACTTCTCCATAATAATTCAAATCTCATTCATCATCTGTAAAATTTTAGTTTTGTAGAGCAAGACAAGATATGTTTGTATTATACGCATCTAAATTCTAAAATGAATTGATATACTCGCTAGAGTTGTTCGTGGTTCAATTTAGTCGGATTGGAGTGAAAATCCCAACCAAACTGTTATATACAATTGAGATTTTTCCAAACCAAATTCATCAAATAATCCAAACCGGCTAAATTGCACTCCCTCCGTCCCGCCAGATTAGTTCATATTTTCATTTTCGTCTGTCCCACCAGATTAGTCCACTTTCCTAAAATGGAAAAAGAAATCTCCTCACATCAATAAAATATTAATTTCACTACACTCACAAACATTGGTTTCTGTGTCGAAATTAAACTGGACTAATCTAATGGGACGGAGGGAGTATAAAGAATGATTTGGTTCAACATTTAGTTTCATACTTTGATTTTTATTATGTAGTTGATTTTCAATTTTTTGTTTTTGATTAAAAAAATAATTAAAACTAAAACTACATTAGCCAAGAGATTCGAGCATAGGTCAAATCTCATGAAAGAGTAAGAATAATAGAATATACTTAAAAATTCCAAAATATCCAGCCGAAAATGGTCAGTTTGGACCATTAACCTGCAGTTAAACCAATTTTGACTAATTTCAAAATTTCCAAAATAAAATTTATAACCAATTCAATAAATTTGGTTTGATCTATTTTACCCAAACCACAAACACCCCTAATAGTCATGGTGACCGACTAAATTGTTTGACCAACAATTCAAAAAAATAATAATAATAAAAAATACATTGATGAATAATTCCACCTCATTACCATTTTCCTATTTATCGTTTTCTTATTACACCCTAATCATATTGTAATTTATGTAACTACGGAGAATTAAATTTAAATACCATATCAAATATATTAACCGAGAATATTAGAGCATTTGTGTTACTATTATTAGGCCAACACATCAAATCTAATCCCAACTATTCTCCTTTTTCAATTCTAGTACGAACTATACCTATTTTCTATTTTATGTCCAAACTTTCAAAAATCATTCAAATCTAGTCTGTAAAAATTTTCCGGCGACGCAAAGCTGATTGGGCAACCGGAAATCCTAGTCATATTTTTTTAAAAAATAATTTAAATCCACATCATCAAATATAATTTCACATCATATTTATATTAATATCATATTATTAATTTTAAAAAAATATATCAAAACCTAAAATATTTTTTCCCTAATTCAATTTCCTATCGTGCGTTTTACCCCGTTCCCTTCCTTCCCGACTGTAGTAACCCTTTCCCTTCAATCGACGGCGAGTATCGCGACAGCGAAAATATTCCCCCCACTCCCTCGCGATAGTTGGTGGAGACACAATCAAGGGATTCCTATAGTTCGACCAGGTATTCTTTTTGCAATGATGCTGCTCCTTCGCGAGGAATTGAAAGAAACAACTCATATCTTACAACTCTGATAGAAGCAGAAACCCCAAATCACGAAAGATACGTGAAACAATAATATTGATAATAGGATGATAGACTCATCCAACTACTGGAACATAAATATTCCATAAAATACAACCAAAACGGAAATAATCCATAATTCAATTACTAAATCAAAGCAATTAAATTACTATATCAAATCCTTGATACTCAATCAATTCCCCCCCGTCTACGCCGGAAATCAAGCCTCGGAATCTGCTTCCTATCAACTTCATCCCTCGTCGAAACAACCTTGTCCCCAAGGTTGAAATCTAGAAAATGACTTTTTCCTACTCATCCATGTGGCTTCAAATAAATTGGGAAGTCCTCGTTTTCTCCATCCGAACCGCCATGCTTCTCCGGACTGTCCTCTAGACCTGTAACTTCATAGTACTCATAGTTTTGCAGGTCCTCGTTATCTCCTTCCTCCGCAATCAAGACTCGCAATTGCTTGAAAGCACACTCATGCCCAGGCGAGAAGGGTTTTTTGCACTTGAAACACAAACCTTTTGCCCGCAATTCCGCAAAACACTTTAGGTGGCAGTCGAGTAAACTGGGATCGAGCAGGGGATTGCATCGATTGCCCTGAACTTGCTACTTCCGATAACCCCCCAGACTTCGGAAGGCTGCCCCTCGTTCCCTGATCTCCGCTGCTACCTCCAGGCACTTCGCCAAACCCAGAGGACTTCACCGTTCCTCCAGGATGCACACCAAAAACGTTGCTGCCCCCACTTCGCAGACCACCACATTGGAAGGATAAATTATCCTCCACATCACGAGCCAACTCCATCGCAAGTTCCAGGTTGTTGGGGCGGAGCAAGCGCAGGGATCCTCGAATAGATACCTTCAACCCATTCATAAAATAGCCTAAATAGTGATCTTCGGCAAGTCCCGGAACCTGGCTCGCTAACTGCACGAATAGCGATATATAATCCTCTATTGTGCCCGTTTGTCGAACTCCAGATAACCGCTCAAAACGGTTGCCACGGAATCGAGTATCAAATCTAGCTATTAGAGCTTGTTTAAACTCTTCCCACGATATATATGGTTTCCTTGCCCGCAGCCAATTAATCCAGTGTAACGCTGCTCCCTCCATTGCCACGATTATCGATGGAACCTTCCTTTCGGGACCTGTTTGGTGTAATTCGAACTGTTGTTCAACCCTTGCAATCCAACCTAGGGGATCTTCACCTGCGAATGATGGCAATTGGGCCACCATCCCTTCGCCGCTTGGTGCGCCTCCCACACCAAACGCACCTGCACTGTTGAACCTGTTTTCTGTCCCTGCGCGCACGCCAGCGTCCTGTGGACCTGTGGCGCCCATCGCTGAAGACGACCCGTCGGCTGTCGCGCCTCCCGTCGCGGACCTACGGTCTGGCGATTTTAGAATCGCCTCAGACAAGGCAGCTAGTGAAGCTGCAATCTCTGCCAATTGCGCCCCATGCGCATCCAATTTCTCCTTCACCTCAAGTTGATCGGCTTCCAGCCTGTCAAGACGTTCGCTGGTTGATCTAGTAGTCATTCCGGCGAGACGTATCCGGCAGGTCGGACCAATTGATAGAAGCAGAAACCCCAAATCACGAAAGATACGTGAAACAATAATATTGATAATAGGATGATAGACTCATCCAACTACTGGAACATAAATATTCCATAAAATACAACCAAAACGGAAATAATCCATAATTCAATTACTAAATCAAAGCAATTAAATTACTATATCAAATCCTTGATACTCAATCAATTCCCCCCCGTCTACGCCGGAAATCAAGCCTCGGAATCTGCTTCCTATCAAACTCCTACAGTTGGGATATCTTACAGTTGGGAGCTTCATGATTCGTGGCAAAAAGAATTTTCTGCCTCTTCATCCTTTTATTATGGGGTTCGGAATATTATTTGGCTTGGATGAGAGTTCTTTGGGATCTCATTTGAATGAAAGAAGGGTACAAGGAGAAGAGGAAGGAATTGATGATACTGAGCAAAGTGAACCTTTCAAAAAAATATCCGATTCGTATTCTGATAGTTATAGGGATGTTCCAGGTGAAAAGGCGTCAAAAACTCATCAACTCTCAATGATTTGTCATCTGAAAGTCCAGTAGGGGAGGATTTATCCGTTGTTGCCCCCTTCAGAGACTTGAATGTCTCTGAAGTAGTTGTCAAGCAGGAATTATCTGTTGAAATTAGTACTTCGGGAACATCGATTGTTAATGACAGTGTGCCCGACTCTTCCAGTAAAACTGTTGTTGTTGCTCCATATTTGCAAGATCTTATTGATAAAGCCCTTGAGATTGGACCTGCTACTTCATCTGCTAAGAATTATGGGCTCCAGGGTATGGTCGAGAAACATGACCATGATTTAACAAAATCCGTGCAGGGAGATAAACCCTGTATTAAAAGAAAGAATTGAGTTCGGAGAAGCTACAGATTGAAAGAAAGAAGGAATATTTTGATATGATCATGAAACAAAAGTATTATAAAAACGCACAATATGAAATTGAATTAGGGAAAAAAAATTAGGTTTTGATATTTTTTAAAAAATTAATAATATGATATTAATATAAATATGATGTGGAATTATATTTGATGATGTGGATTTAAATCATTTTATTTTTTAAATATGACTAAGATTTCCGGTTGCCCAGTCAGGTTTCCGTCGGTAAATTTTTACAGACTAAATTTGAATGATTTCGAAAAATTTGGACATAAAATAGAGAATATATATAGTTCGTACGAGAATTGAAAAAAAACGGATAATTGGTACTAGATTTGAAGTTTTGGCCCTATTATTACAAATGAACTTTCTTTGTTCTTATAAAATGTAACTCTTGAATAGGTACAAAGTAATAATAAAATTAAAAACAAAAACACCATTTAACCAAAACCTTAGCAATTTATACAAGTCACACTCCATTATAAATCTTTAGCATAACCTTAAACACAACAAATAATAACCGTTCATTCTGGCTCAAACCTTCTTCGCCTTCTCCACACGTCCACTTTTCGCCTCTGCAATAGGCCCCGTCACCGGAGTATTCATTCCGGTGGTCTCCACATTTCCGGCAACTATATCCGATCTCAAATCAGTCAAAGCCTTGTTCAACTCCCCATTCTCAGCTTGAATCAATTCAAGCTGTTGCTTCACCTCCAAACACGCCCCAGCTAATTTGTCATACTCTTCTGCGGGCCCCATCTTCTCCGGCTTCGAACGTGCTTTTATCACTTGTTCAACCCCTATTTTGTTCATCACTAACTGCGGCAGTCTATAACCAACACCCGCCCGATCACTCCGCCTCCGCACCATCACCACATCACTATCGTCCGCCGCCTCCCGCCGTGGCGTCCTTAACCCCCATCGGAAATTAACTATTGCAGATTCTCGCAGAGGAACCACCGTGGTGGCGCTCAGCTCAGTGCCTCTGACTATTCCATTGACCATCAGCCCCGCCGCCGCCTTCGATTCAACCGTCGCCGGGAAAAGGTTGCTGAAGAAATCCACGCCATTGGCGGCGTTGCCCTTGGACTTACCCCCCAACTGCTTGACGATGGCAGAGGAGATTAGCTTCTTGAAGGAGAAATCGCCCAAGTCGGGCTTGAATCGGATGAAGAAGCTAGGGTTTTGGGAGGCGATGACGTTGAATTCGGCGCTCATGGTGAGAGGGCTTCTGATTGGGGAGCCGAAATGGCCGGTGCCGGTCTTGAAGTTGAAGCTGAAGGGGTTTTGCGAATCGTTTGGGCGGTAGGCAAGTTTGAGGGAAGGGCCGGATTCAAATTGGGTGCAGAGATTGAGCGACAATTCCTTGGATTCTCCGACAACAACCCCCGATTGAAAAGGGAAATTGAGAATGTTTATGGGGACTTTAGCTCTCATCAAGGGCTTCTGGTCATCCCTAAATTTGATGGAGGCCTTCATACTTACTGATTGAACTGAGTATGGAAATTTTGGAGGAAGAAGGTGGAGTGGAGAGAGAAATGGGGCTGATCAGATCTGAAAATTGTCATCATATATTAAAATGAGTGGAGAAATAATTTTGACCATTCGAAATTCAATTACTCCATTTAGGATCTTCGCTTATTTTTTCGAGATAAAATTGATGCAATTTCTAAAAAAATGTAGTAGCATATTTTTAGCAGAGAGAATATTATTATAATACAAGTGAATGAAGGAATTAATATGAAGCGGGCCAGATTAATTTGAATAAATAAAGCTAAAGCCCAAGGCTTTTGCTTTTGCATCCTAACTTTAGTTTTTAAAAATGAATTAGTGGATATCTCTCCCTCCTCCAACTTCAAAAGCAAAAGCAACTAAACAAAACAAAACAATACACTCCAAAAATCAGTACCATGGTATGAGTATACTAAATATAATCCTTTCAGTCATCAAACAATGACAAATTAGTGGATCGTCTAATCCACCATATATATATATATATATAGGGAGCGGATCCAGTGAGAAAACTCTTAACGTGAGAAAGTGAGAAAGATGCTTGATTGCATTCACGGCATTGCTTGATTGCATTCAGGTCGTTGCTTGATTGCAATGTTGCTTGATTGTGCTTTAGTTGTTGCTTGATTGCGTTTTAGTTGTTGCTTGATTCAATATCAACCATTGATTTTTTTAGATCTGATGGACATAATTCATTCTTTTTTCTCATATAAGGATTTTTTTTTACATGATCCCTCCTCTCTATATATATATATATATATATACACGACCCTGCAATTGCAATTGCAATTGCAAATGCAATTCCAATTCCTCTTTCAGGAGAATATTCTTTGAAGTTGAACACCGCAAAAAATGCAAAGCAGATCATCTACACATTATAATCCCCCACAGTTTGGCGCCAAATATTCTCTTGAATATCTGTGAACAAAAGGTGTAGTACTATTGTAAAACTATGACTCCTACGTATGGGGTTCGGTGAAAACTATGAGGTTTTAGTTGAGGATATAAGCTTTGGAAGTGCCCATGTAAATAACTGTGACTTTTTTTTTTTTTTTTTAATGACAACATCTAATAAACTAATCAATTTCTTATTTTGAGCCTATAATTTAACATACCAAGTAATAATGTAGTGGCCAACTGGCCATTTCTTTAAATGTCTCAATTCAACATTTAACATTAAAAAAAAGCACCAAATATTCTACTCGTTTTTTCATAAATTATTCCTAAATCAAAATTCCAGCCAAAAATCATGCACTTTCAAGTTTGACCAAAGTATATGTATAATAATAGAGTTGATATAAAATACTCCTAATTAGTAAAACTATGAAAAAGGGTTTTTATTGGGTCTCAATAATTTACATATGATACGATCAAAAAGGCCCATTCACTGGTGCACGTGATCTCAACGGCCATCGATATTTTCTCATCGCTCATCATACGCGAGTTCTCCAATTCCAAGGACATCCCAAAACATGTTGTAATATAAATAAACCCCCAAATCTTAACGATATTACTATTGCGTTCCCCCTTGTCGCTCCTCTCTCCCCACCTCAACAAAAACCCTAGTTTTAGTAGGATTAGGTTGATGACGCCTTTTTTCCTTTACTGTTTTTTATAACCTTTTCTTACTTCCCTTTTTCGTGAATTTAAGGTTCCTTCTCCAAATAATTAGCATTCTTTATAGTTGATTTGCGTTTTATTAGAAGCAATATTCATCCCTGTGCTATGGATACTCGCAAAAGAGGCAGAACTGAGTTTGCAAATGGCGGTTTCAAGAAATCTAAGCCAGGTATACTCTCGCGACTCAGGCCTGAATTAGCGCTTGAATTTTGCATCATTACTTGTTCTCTCTTTTTTCTTGTTTTGCATGGCTTGACTCTTTTTTTTTTAGTAATTTCTTTCTGGAAATCTCTACTCAGTTAGTCGTTCTTATCTATAGAAAAGCTGAAAGTTGGTAATTTTTAGATCTGGATTAGGTGCTGATTCTAGTTAAATTATTTTAAAATAGTATCGTCGACGCGGAACCTTTTGAAGTTAGGATGCGGGCGTAATTGATATTGTGGATTGCATTTATTATTTCCTCGATGTAGCTGTAAATTTTGATTATTCGTATTTAAGATACTTTTAAAATATTGGTTCCCGGTAAGTGCATTTGAAACACCACACATTTGTATGAACATTAAAAACCAATACAAGTTACATTTGTGAAAATTTGAAGAAACTTGCATGTTCGATTTATCTTGTCATGCATTTAGTTATGGCTTCGTGTGAAACATCTTTCTAGTCTCCATTCCATTCTAGTCTTCAATCCGTTTTAAGTTAGCGTATATAAATTTGCTATCTTGAAGACCTTCTTTCTTTATGAATATTATAGCTTATTGGCAATTGCATCTTTAACAATTATTTCATGGCATGGGAGTTTGTAATTTGCCGGTTCTGCATTAGCCTAATGCAAACCTTGTGGTGGCCAATTTCATGATGATATACTGGATGTGCTTAACTTTTGCCATTGAACTTGTAATTTATTTTCCTTGTGTCTTCAGCACCGCCGGGCCCGGCTGTCCCTTCGGTGAGAATTGCCACTTCCTCCACTACGTTCCTGGAGGTTATAATGCCATGGCGCACATGATGAACCTGCCGCCAGCTCTCACCCCTAGTGGCGGGCAAGGTCTGCCACCTGTCCAGAATGGTTCTGCTGTCAAAACCAAAGTCTGCAACAAGTTCAAGACTGCAGAGGGTTGCAAATTTGGCGACAAATGCCACTTTGCGCATGGGGAATGGGAGCTCGGCAGACCCATTGCATCTTCCCTCGAGGATCCTCGTGTTGTTAAACCAATGCAGCAGGGGAGGTTTGGTGGCCGGATAGAGGCGGGCGTCCCAGCTAGTTTTGGGGCATCGGCGACTGCCAAGATCATTGTGGATGGTTCCCTTGCTGGTGCGGTGATTGGGAAAGGAGGTGTGAACTCGAAGCATATATGCAGGCAAACAAGGGCGAAGCTATCGATTAGAGAGCACGAAACGGATCTAAATCTAAGAAACATCGAACTGGAGGGATCATTGGAACAAATTCAAGAAGCGAGTGCAATGGTAAGGCAGCTGATAGTCAACATTGGGTCGGGTAAAGCAACGAGTGGGTCCTATGCCTACGGAAGCAACTTCAAGACCAAGCTATGCGAGAACTTTACCAAAGGCTCCTGCACCTTTGGGGATAGGTGCCATTTTGCACACGGTGCTGCTGAGCTTCGCAAAACAGGCTAGGATTTTTTTTTTTTATTTGTTAATTTTGTAGTTGTATTTTCGTAAAGTTAGTATGGATTGGATCAAATTGAATCTTGTTAGTTGGATATTATTTAGTTTTTGTATTATGAATATCAAATCGTAATGCTGCACGTCGGTTATAACCACCACCGGTGCCATACCCTCAGCTCACATGTGTGTTATGCAGCTTCTCTTGTTCCATGACCACCCCCCCGGTTGGTGGCAGAGTGACTCCGGCGGTGGTCCTTCGTGCTGTCAACCGCATCGCTGATGTCAATCTTGTGTTTTCTTTCTTTCTTTCTTTCTTTGTTTATTTATTATTTATTTATCGATATGAATGAGGATTTATTAAGATGCTAAGAGTGAGAAGGGATTACCATGGCAACTTTATTTAATACCATCGTTTTCAATTGAACTTCACATGTCTTTTCGTGGATGATATACAATCCAGTTGTATTTTACTCTCTTAGCAGTTTCTCATTTTATTTTATTTTTTTCAGATTTCGAATCTAGATCTCAAAGTATGGATACCAAAATACTACATATATCTGAATACTCTTTCGGATACATAACTAAGCTAATCTATCAAAATTATTTGAATGGGTTAATCAATCCACTATCATTCCTATTTAATTATAAAGCTAAAGACTTAAATATTTAGATGTAAAGGTAATTTGGAGATTGAAGTATAAAAACTCAAATTGAAAATTTATGTAAGTAATAATGTCCAAAATAGACAATTTATTAAAGCCTAATTGAAACTTTGAAAACCCGGCCCATAATAAAAGCCTCTTACGGCGAGGAGCAGGTGGATTCAAGGATTTTTTTTTTACTTTTTTTTTTAATATTTAAAATATTAAAACCCTAATTCATTTACCTATTAGCACGAACCACCAACGGTCTATACACATTCGAATTCGAAGGGAATTGAACCCTCTAAAACCCGACCCACAGCGCCGCCGCCGGCCGGTTCTGCTCGCCACCGCCGCCCGCCCGTCCCAGCGCGCCACCGCCGCCGGTAATCCAGCCCGTCGCAGTCGCCGTCGGTCCTTTATTATTTTTTTTTTAAACTGTCGCTACTCGCCTCCCTTTCCCTCACCGCCCTGCTTCTCAGATTCCTCGCCGGCCGCCGCTGCCCAGGCCCTGCTGCACTGCTGCTTACGCCCCAGCCCCCAGCCCTTCTGCTGCACGCAGCACCATCTTGTTTTGTTAGTTTTATTTTTCCCCTTCCTTTAATTTTTTGCTTATTTGTGATGAGTGAATTATTTCTGCAGCTTCTCATATTTAGTTGGACTTGGATTTTGCATTTATATTTTGGATTTTGGAATTGAAACTTGGATTAATGTTCTTTAACTTGAATGTGTTTTTGGGATTTGTTGAACTTGAACTTTAGTTATTGATTTATTTTTTGCTATATTTCATAAATTATTTGTTCAATGACATATATATATAATATGACTAATAAATTATATACATATAATTTATGTATTTTTTAAGGGGGGCTGGTACCCTTGTCGCCTTACCTCGCCTCGCGCCTTTTTTTAAAACCCAGGTTTGAGCTATAAATTCTGGTAATTCATGTTTATGTTTTCATTTTAAAATCTTGGATGGTCTCTAGTGCAATTGATTTTATCAAACACTACACTATATGGATAATGGTAAGAATCAATACAAGTTCGAACTGAGTAGAAGTAATTAATGTCTTGCAACAGAAATGGACTCCTTGTCAAGTGGTATAGGAAGCAAATCCAGAATGGCGCCGCCTTCACAGAAATCTAAATCCAAACCCAGCTTGAAAAGACCTGGGAGTCACCCTAGCGGCGTTGCTACGTCATCGCAATTGCCTCTCCAGCTCGAAGATGATGTTCCGGACTTCCCAAGAGGTTCTTTCTTACTCATATGAATGGTGGCCTCTAGTTTTCCAAAACCCAAGTTTGATTTTTTACTTCTCTTTGTTGATTCAATAATGTGCTGTGAGTAAGAAGATAAATGTAATAAATCTGTAGCATTTCTATGTTTAGCTGGTAAGCAACCCCTTTGTTTCTGAACATAACTAGAAATAACGCCTTCTCAATTCTTATATTGGAGAAAAATTCTCAGGCGATATAACATCCTTGAAACAACTTATAGTAATATGTTAGAAATTAATTATGCATATACTTACGTTCATATATATACTTATATGAATTGGTAGAATTTCTAAAGAAATTTATATTGATAATATTTTGGTTAACATGCTCATGTCAGATTCCTACATGTAATTTGGATGCTCATGAAAAGGAAATTAAATTGAAAATCAAAATAACTACTTTTGTTAAAGCACATCTTCTTTGGTTTAGTTATTACTTTTGTTCGAGGGAATATTAATTTGGGGAGAAATGGGTGCAACTACGCAGTAATTAAATGATTTGGACCGTGAAAAACAGAAAGGAAATTATAGAAGGGAGAGTAATGGAGGATAAAAGTACTGAAGCAGATCATAACAACTTGTTAGTTATATTTTATGTAGTGTTTTATCTTTGAACTACTTCCATTAATATAAAATGATGCCACTCCAGTTCTTTTATTTTACACATTGCCTTCTTCCCATGTGAATCTCCTGTATTTGTTTATTTGTCATTTTGGGCAATGACTCTTAGTAAATATTTTGAGTTATGTAGCCTATTATAACCAAAGACAACCGGGAAATTTTTGTCCTGCCACCATTTTGAATTCGAGTTTGTTTCAGGAGAGTTCAAAATGAAAAGAAAGGTTTTTTTGTTTACATAATACATATCCAGTGTCAACCTTTTTCTGATGTGGTACTCAGTTACTTTCCAGAATCTGATGTTTTAAACTACTGGTTTCTTCATTAACGTCATCTGACCTCGTTTAGGTGGGAGTTCATTTGGTATGGAAGAGAGGATTGGGGAAGGAGTGGAAAAGGACTTTGAGACGCACAATAGAATATTAAAGAAAAGGAAAAAAGAAAAGAGGGCACACAATAATATTCAATTGGCAGATGATGATTTAGGGTTGCTATTTGGAGATGGAATTTCAGGGAAATTGCCGAGGTTTGCTAATAAAATCACTTTTAAGGTATGCTTTCTTTTGTTTTATACCTCATTTTTCTTAAGTTATTCATTGAATTATCTGGGGGTTTATCGTCATGTTTTGTTTTAATGTCTCTATTAATGCAGCCTTGAATATTTGATGCACGACCACTTAGTTGCACATGGCTGACATTCAATTTGTCAAAAGAGATACCAATTTCATCTCATCAACTTATATAGTTCAAATTCCCCAGAAAATTGAATATACTTTTTTGTCTTTTGTGGCTTGGTAGAACAGGACATAGATTTTTGGGCAGACATAACTTGAAATAGTTTAATCCATTTATCATAGAAGACAGAACCAATCCGAACAGAACCATCAAACCATCATGGGATCTGATTATGATTAAAAATTATCATGTGGGATGATTATGCATTCTTACATAATTTTTGTCGAATAATTTGTATTGTACACCAATTTGGATTTTCATCTGTTCAACATAGAACTTAAGAATTCCTTACAAAATGTTTATTGTATTATGAATATCATAATAAAATATGTCTTACTTCTTTATATATTTCAGAATGTTTCTTCGGGAATGAAGCTATGGGGTGTGATTGCTGAAGTTAATGAGAAAGATATCGTAGTTAGTCTTCCTGGTGGCTTGAGGGGACTAGTTCGTGCTTGTGATGCATTTGATCCCGTTTCAAGTGATGAAGTCAAAGGGGTACTTTTTCCTTGCAACTTGCAACTTGTTTGCAATTACTGTCTATTAGAAATGAAGTAAAAATGGTCATTTTATTTTCCTCTTTGAGAGAGAATGAAATCTTATTCTCTGGAAGAGCATAAGATATGGTGATGATTTTTGTTGATTATTTTCTAATTGATTTCAATATATTTCAATGTTTTAGGATGCAGACCATAGCTTCCTCTCTCGAATATATCATGAAGGGCAACTTGTTTCTTGCATTGTTTTGCAAGTTGATGATGATAGAAAAGAACTGGCAAAGAGAAAGATCTGGCTTTCTCTGCGTCTGTCTTTTTTGCACAAAAGCTTAACTCTGGATGCTATTCAAGAAGGAATGGTAACAATAGAATTATTTCTTTTTGAAGAAGTTTAACTTGGTTGTTGCTTTATCCATGGTGTATGCTTTTTTAGTCGGTCATTTTGTTTGAAATTCTTTATCTCTTTATGCATGATGAGTGTTCAGTTGGACATGACTGGATTCCAAGATAACTGTTATTGGCTAATAAACAATAGTACTTAAGAATCAAAGTTAGGATTTCCTTTTTTGCTGGTTTCTTTTGTGAGGCAAAGGCTTACTTTCTGTCGGAGTTTCCTATGTACTGCTGCTTCATTAATATATAGTTTTCTTTTTATATTTGTGAACAAGGCACTTAATTTTGCCTTTTGATACTTTGAGACAGTTGTGTATTTTTATCTAAATAATGTGATAAGTTTTAATTTGATTTACTTCTAAATTCCTTTTATGCAGGTGCTAAGTGCATATGTAAAGAGCATTGAGGATCATGGTTTTATGCTTCACTTTGGATTGCCTTCTTTTGCAGGATTTATGCCATTACCAAACCAATCTGGTAATTAATAGTCTATCATGCCTCTTACAACATGGACTTTGATTTCAGTGGATGATGCAACAACTTCATTTATATTGATCAATTTAAAGGGAATTATGTAATTGCTTTGGTTGGGAATCAGTTTAATGCACTTCCCATCTTTTATTGATCTGTTGGCTATCATCATGGTAATTAACTATTAGCTTTGAATATTGTGGTCTGTCAAAACATCTTAATTTGTCTCAAGCAATTATTGTTGTGGGTGATTTTGTGTTGAACAAAAGCCTTAAGGAATTCAAGAACGAATGGAAGAAAAATAAATAATTTTATTGATAATGAGGAATTTTTACATATTCATGGAATGAATAGATTATAGACCTACAACCTATTTATACATGAATAATGAGATATAAAATATCTCTAAAAATAATGAAAATCAAATAATACCCATAATTTATACTCCCTCCGTCCCGCCCGAATTGTTACACTTACCAAATTGGGCGTCCCACCCGAATTGTTACATTTCTAAAAAAAGGTAACTTTTTCACACTCAACAATAAAATATTAATCCCACTAACTCATTCTACACTCACAACTCTTAATTTCCGTGCCGAAAAGAAGTGTAACAATTCGCACGGGACGGAGGGAGTACATATCTTCATAATCTTCTCTTGTATATATCTTTATCTTTATCAAATCTAGTCTTCTTTGGCTTCATCAATAATCCGGATCAGGGTTCTTCATTATTGGGCCTAATTATTTTATTCACAACAATAATAATCTTGAATTAGAATATTAAGTTTAGTACAATGGAGATGTGTAATCATGATAATCGTTTTGTGTATAAATGTGCTAAATTATATCTTTTAACATGATGCAAATGTTGTTTTGGTTTTTTGTCTTATACTATTTGCTATGTTGCCCTATCTAATTTTGTTGCAGAGAGAAGAAACTTTGATATGGGCATAGGCTATATTTTACAAGGGATTGTGAAAAGTGTAGACAGAGCTCGTAAGGTAGTCCATATGAGTTCTGACCTGGATATGGTATCAAAATGTGTGGTATGTTTCTTTTTAATACCATAGGATTCAGTTATTTCTCTAGAGTGCCATTCTCTTACCAATCGGTGAACATCTGTGCAGACCAAAGAGCTTAAGGGTATTTCAATCGACCTTCTTGTTCCAGGCATGATGGTTAATGCTCGTGTGCAGTCAACCCTAGAAAATGGCATCTTGCTATCTTTTCTTACATACTTTACTGGAACTGTATGTCAGCATCTTTGTTGTTTTGACCAAAATACGACAAACATGTATATTCTTGTTACTCATATGATTTGTCTTTGATCATATACAGGCTGACTTTTTTAATTTAGACAAAACTTTTCCATCATCAAACTGGAAGGCTGGTTATTCCAAAAATATTAAGGTAAGCTGTTGTTGATTTGTTTTAAATGAAACTGTGATTTTTTTGGTCGTCTAGTCAATCTCTTTAGTTGTTTTGTAGTTCAATGCTCGAATCTTATTTATCGACCCTTCAACTAGAGCTGTTGGTTTAACGTTGAGTCCTCAGCTTATAAGTAATAAGGCTCCAGCACCAGTAAGTTTTTCTTGTGCTGCATTCTTTACATTTCCTTTGCAGCCTTTTGATATTTTCTTTATCCAAGTCTGACAAAGTAAGATTTTCTGTAGCATGTTTAGCTGCTTGCAGTTGAATCATATGTTGATTTTTATCATTCTCCCTTCCCCTATTTCAGCATACTTTTTATGAATGAGGAAGAGAAAAGTTCAGAAAAATGTTTAATATTTCTTCCCTCGTGTGTATATTTGTTGAGCAGCTTGTTAAGATTGGCGATATTTTTGAAGAATGTAAAGTAGTCAGAATTGATAAAGGATCAGGCCTTCTTCTTGAAGTTCCTACTAAGCCAACCCCAACCGCAACTTATGTCAATGTTAGTTAATTGATCCCGCTTCTTTTGTGTGTTGACATTCTGTTTGTGAACTTCACTCATTATCGTTGATCTGTCTAAATTTTAGGTAAATGATGTAGCTGATAATGAAGTTAAATTGGAGAAGAGCTTTAAGGAAGGAAGTTCTGTCCGTGTCAGGATACTTGGATATAGGCACTTGGAAGGGCTTGCAACTGGTACTCTGAAGGTTGTTTGGATCCATCTTTCAATAGTTATCCTTTGTGCATTTCACAGTTCAAACATCGGCTCATAGTTAACAATGCTTCAAGTTATTATCCTTTACTTTGAAATGCCCATAACATGTCATCTGAGATTGCTGAAATGGATTATCTGAACAAATAATCTTGAATATAAGTTCTTGTCCACAACATCTAGCAATATCTCTTAATGGGTGCGCAACCCAAATTGGATTTAGTAAATGTATGCATTTAGAGTAGCTTAAACCTGTTGGTGACTTATCACCATTGATATTCTCATTTGTTTATCATGTTGTTTATTCCATTTTCACAGTATGAGACAATAATGTCTTGTATTCTTTCTACAATCAAATTTCTGCCAAAATGCTTGACATTTGTCTTTTTCATGTTTCTTCTAAACAGACTAGTGCATTTGAAGGTTCAGTTTTCACTCACTCTGATGTCAAGCCAGGAATGGTTGTAAAAGCTAAAGTTATTATTGTTGACAGTTTTGGTGCTATTGTGAAATTGGCTAGTGGTGTGAAAGCCTTGTGCCCCCTCCGTCATATGTCGGAGTTTGAGATTGCAAAACCTAGGAAGAAGTTTGAGGTTGTTAAATATGTTGCAAGAGCAATTAATGCCTTTCTGTTGATTTTGATTGTCCATTAAATTGTTTTTCACAAATTTTATTGTTTTCCATCTACTAACATTTTCAGGTTGGAGCTGAATTGGTTTTTCGTGTTCTCGGTTGCAAGTCCAAGAGAATAACTGTTACACAAAAGAAAACTCTTGTATGATTTCTCCTAACTTCTAATTTGTTTCTACTGCTTTATTGTTTTATAACTCCACCTTTTTTTTTTCCTTCCTTTTAAATTTGGATTGATGTAGCTTGATGTCTATATCTCCGCGTAATAATTTCCACCTTGGATTTTTTTGCCAAAAGGATAGTGCTAACAATTTTTGGTGTTAAGCCGTGGTTAAAGGATATTGATTTGGCAAATGTAGTGAAACAATTGATGTCTAAGTTTTTCCCGCCCCAATTTTCATAAATAAGAAGGCATGAACCATGTTTGCTTTTTCATTGATATAAAAGAGAAAATACTAAGACTTTTCCTTCAGAAAGAACAAACATAACCCAAAATTTAACAACCTTGAACTTTAATTTGCGGAAGCTGAAAAGACTACAAAATTTTTTCTCGAAATGCTTTTACCATCCATTGACTACAATCATTGCGCGCCACTGCGTATTGCCTGAGCTATTACTTGCAAAAAATAGTTAATAGGCGGGGGTGAGTTCTTTTGACTCAGTAGGATTGCATACATCTGTAATCGGATGTGAAATCATGCATAAAAGTAACCACCGTGGCCCATAGGCCTATTCAGTTGTTATAGAAAAGCATATAAACTTAAGTGTTGCTATAGTCTGAACATTGGCCATAAAGAGCTCATGATGTTGCTTTCCTCTGGATATACAAGCTTCTTGAAATGATTTAGAAATGATTTAGATTTTATTTAAATCTTATGTACAAATCTTATTTAAATTTAGATAATCTGGAAATGATTTTGAAAGATATGATATATCTATATAAAAAATTGAGTCTAATACTATTATTTCATGCTTAAATATAAAATATTATTATCATTAGTTTTTTTGGTCGGGTCTCTGCAAAGTTTGTGTATCACAGGGATAGTATCATTGCTTCTTACAAATTGTCGAAATTGTTGATGAGATGCATTCATGTTTTGTGCACAGTAGCTCTCTTTGGTGTTAATGAACAAAGTTATTATATGTGCATGGGGTCAGTTAGATAAGTTGCACTGGCAGATGCTGTTATAGACCAGGACTTTTTTATGAAATCTCACACAATTTACATGTGCTTTTTCTTATTTCTCATCCCTATTTCCCTACTTGTAATTTTACTGGAATTGTTTAGGTGAAATCAAAACTTGAAATCCTTAGTTCTTATGCTGATGCTATTGAGGGGTTGGTCACCCATGGGTGGATTACGAAGATTGAGAAGCATGGATGCTTTGTTCGATTCTACAATGGGGTTCAAGGTTTTGCCCCTAGGTGAGTCACTGGGCACTAAATTTATTCATGGATTGGGTGGTTTTATTTATGATTTTACATGTGGCTTCTTCTTCTTGCCTCTTTCAATTTGGTCAAACAATTTAGATGTTGATAAATAGTAGTGCTTAGTTTTCATTTGATTAGTTTGTTTTGTTGACTTTTAAGCTTTTTTCTTATTACAGATCTGAACTTGGTTTGGGTCCTGGAAGTGACATACATTCCATGTATCATGTCGAACAAGTGGTCAAATGTAGAGTTGTCAAATGTATTCCTGCTTCACATCGAATAAATCTCAGTTTCAACATCACACCCGCAAGGTTTGTTGTCAAGTTTTGCTGCTGAACAAGTATTATCTGAAGTATGGACGATATTTGTGTATCCTAACAACTTTGTTCTGTTAAAATTGCTTGCTTCGTTTACTTCTTGCACTCATATTATGCATTAATTTATCTGTAAAATTTAATTTTGGTAGGGGATTGGAGGATGCGTTAATCAAGCCAGGCAGTTTAGTCTCTGGAGTTGTCGAGAGTGTAGCACCTCAAACAATAGTAGTGGCTCTACATGACTCAAGTCACATTAAAGGCACCATCTCTCTTGAACACTTATCTGACCACCATGGTAGTGAAGAGTTTTTTTTTAAAAAAAAAATAAAATTTAACTGCTAGTTTCTGCTTCTCTGATTTTTCTTTGAAATTCGGTTTTGATATTCCCTAATAAAGTGTGCTTGCATTTGATTTCTGTTATCACTGCAACAGGCCTTGCCACGTTATTGATGTCTGCTATGAAGCCAGGATACATTTTTGATAAACTATTGGTTCTTGGTAAACACCTCAATATTTCTTAATGTTTATTAATAGATATACCTCAAAGTTGCTTTCATCTGTTACATTTTTCACATTTCTCCCATGCATGCCGGAGATGGGGGGGAGTAGCATATGAGATGCAGTGAGGCCATTGGTTCAATTCGAGAAATGAATCACAGTTATATCCTGTGATCTGTTTGTGCCTGGTTTAGAAAAGTTTGGAGACGTGCAATTGTGTTATATTCTTTTTAGTACAAAGAAATTGCATGAATTGATATTTGCAAGCATTTACATTTAGTGTTATATTATTGCAGATGTTGAAGGAAACAATCTGATTCTCACTGCGAAGTATTCACTAGTTAACTCAGCTGAGCAGCTTCCAGCTGATATTAGCCAAATCAGCTGCCATTCCGTGGTTCATGTAAGAATGTTTTTGTTTTGTTTTGTGTTACTTCCTGTTAAAATTCAAGATGATTACCTTCCATGACAACTGCAGAGTAATAGTTCTATAATCTTTTTTTTTTAAAGAAAAAAGGTCTTGAAAATATTGTTGAAACACATTTTTGGAAATAAATCAAAGGTGTGTGCCTTCTCTTTTAGCATCAATCGTTAAGTTAGCCTAGCAGAGGATTGGCCAATGGCGTGCTTATTATCTTTAAGAAAGATGACCTTATTTTTCAAATTACCAAATTCTTAATTGCTAATTAAACTTCAGTGATAATCATTATTTGATGCATACTAGGTATCAGGAAGCAACCTATGAGCAATTTCCACGTACATAATGATATCTGAGAGTTGGACCAAGACTCTGTTGTTTTTGTGTTCTGATTTTGCATCCTTTCCATCATATTGTTTGAAGATGCCCTGAAAAATGTCACTACTGTGTTGTAAATTGCTATTCTCTTATCTTATCCTTGGGTCATATTCATTTGTTTGCCAGGGTTACATATGCAATATAATTGACACTGGCTGCTTTGTTCGCTTTATTGGGCGGTTAACTGGATTTGCTCCCAAAAGCAAGGTATAAATTCCAAGAAGTATCCTTTTTTACGTAAGTTTTTGTGTTCAACTGCTCGGTTTGAAGGTTTATGTTCACTTTTTTCTGGGATGTTTTACAGGCTACTGATGACAGAAGATCAGATCTTTCTGAAGTCTTCTATGTCGGGCAATCTGTACGCAGCAGCATAGTGGATGTAAGCTCAAGATCTGTACTTAGTTTAAATGGAATTCTTGAGGATACTCTCTTATATTCTGTTTTTTTAACTCTCTTTGTAGGTTACCAGCGATACAGATAGAATCACACTATCATTGAAGCAGTCATTATGCTGTTCAACTGATGAGTCTTTTATTCAAGAATACTTTCTATTGGAAGAGAAGGTGAACCTGTATTCCATAAATTATTGACAGACAATCTTAAGTACAATGCCAAGAGTATTGGCCCTGTGTATAGCCTTTTCAGGGATGAAAATACAGGGACAATATCTTTCATTGTATTTTTTTGGCATACTAATGAACTGATTAGTTTGTTTCAATGAGTATTCCTGTATAGTTTGTGTTGGGATGAAAGTACTTTGGCCTATGTCTATTATCATATGCAGGCTGAAGTTCCAAATTTAGTTTTTCTGTTTTATTTTTTTTTGTTTTTGTTGTTGTGCTTGCACCTTTGCTGTTATCCCTGTGGGATGTTCATGAGTGTTCTTGTTGTCAATTTTGGAATACATTCTTTTTTCTTTGGCTGTTTTGTTACTTTTATTTGTAGAAAGTTATGTAGTTTGATGTTAAATGAATGCTTTGATCAGATTTCGGAGCTACAAGTATTTGACCATGAGAGCAGTCGATTAAGATGGACCGATGACTTTGGCATTTGTAATGTCATTGAAGGGAAAGTAAATGAAATTAAGGATTTTGGTGTTGTCATTAGCTTTCAAGAATACAATGATGTCTATGGCTTTATCTCACATTATCACTGTAAGTTATCATACTAAAGTGATAAGTTTTCTTGTCATGGTTGAATACTCATCTTCAGGATAAAATTCTTTGTAGTGGCTGAAACCACATTGGAAAAGAATGCTGTTGTTCGAGCTGCAGTTCTTGATGTCTCCAAGATTGAACGCCTTGTGGATCTTTCATTAAAGCCAGAGTTCATAAATAGAAATAAACAAGAGAGTTCCACTGTCAAATCTCAGAAAAAGGTTTGTCATGATGGAAGTGGCATATTGGAGAAGGTTCTGTAGTTTTCAATAAGCAGTTTCAGGAATAGTTTCTATTTGATAATTCTGCTGGCTGTTTTTTCATATATACCTTCATTAGTGCTTGTAAGGTCCTATAGGATTTAATGGGGTTATGCAACCATCACTAATGTTCATTCTCTTCCATCCACTTGATTAGTATATTATTACTTGTAGAAGCGCAAAAGAGAAGCCAATAAGGAGTTGGAGGAGAATCAGGTGGTAAATGCTGTTGTTGAGATTGTGAAGGAAAATTACTTGGTACATATTATTTGTTCCCTGATATTATTCGATTTGGATACTTAATGATGTATATGGGAATGCTAAACATTGTCAACTCTTAATCCGAGCAGGTTCTTTCTCTTCCAGCATATGACTACACTATAGGCTATGCTTCACTGACAGATTACAATACCCAGAGATTGCCACCTAAACAATTTACCCGTGGACAGAGGTACTAACCAAATGCATTTCCAACATGGTGCTGCTTTCATTGTGTTAACTTATTGCTCGCACTCTTCCTCCCCTACCTCCTTTTGAATTGGGTAGTGTAACTCCTAGTAGAGTTCATCATTTATAAAATACTGCTGCATGCATTATTGTAGTGTAAATGCTTTAGTACGGATAGTAGTTTGCTGCCTGCGCATTGCGCAATACGTTTATATTTTTATTAATAAATTATATCAATTATATTTATAAATGGATGTTGAGATATTTTGAAACTCGATCCAGTTTAGCTCAAAGTTCAAATTTATTAGTCAAGTTAAATATTGTGTTTTCAGTAATGAGTATAGTTTTATCGATTTGTCTTCAACTCATGTCACAGACCATATTCAATAATTTTATTGCACCTCCAAAGTAAGGATAAAAATCCCCCAAATTATCGAGTGATTTCAAGATAGTACTCAACCTTTGGATATTGCAACTATTTTCCGTCCATTAAAGCATATGATGGATCAAGTGAGGCTAGTCGTATACTAACAATCTTATTATTGAAAATAAATGAGGCCTTAATGTTCAAACTTTTTATATCCTGCATCCCTAACAAATGGGATAATGCTAAATCATTTTTCTTCTTGCACGAATGAGATTTATTGATCTCCAGTTACAGTTACAATTAATTTTATGGATGATCTAGTTATAATGGTGTAGATTCCCTGACCTGCCATTTTACTTGTTACTTTTGCTGCAGTGTATCTGCCACCGTTATGGCTCTTTCAGGTCCGGCAACTCGAGGGAGATTGTTGCTGCTTCTAAAGTCCTTGAGTGATGGCATGGAGACATCTAGCAGTAAGCGCACAAAGAATAAGTTTAGCTATGTTGTTGGATCACTTGTTCAGGCAGAGGTTGGCATCTTTTTCATTATATTGAGTTGGGAACCATTGGGATGCATAATTACTTACTATAGTCATAGCTATTTTACACAATTAGTTCTTCAACTGAATGTCAATCTTTGGTTGATTTTCAGATTACTGAAATAAAGCCTCTTGAACTTCGGGTGAAATTTGGTTCTGGGTTCAATGGAAGAATACATATAACTGAGGTTTGAAATCCTGTAACATCTTATTGTTAAATTTAAGATGAGTTTCGTGTAGGAGTCCTTTTCTATTCCAAAGTCCGGATAATAAGTTTTAAAATGAATATTTGCAGGCAACTGATGATAATTCTGCTGAAAGTCCCTTTAGTAACTATAGAATTGGTCAAACACTAACTGCAAGGATTGTTTCAAAGGGTAATAAGCCAGAAACTAGTAGGGGTTTCTACGGATGGGAATTATCAATTAAGCCATCCTTGCTTGAAGGTAAGGTTACCAAAGTTTTCATCTGATCTGATGTTTACTCGATTACAAGTGGAGTTAATTTTACACTGCACAGATATAGGCAGTATTTTGAAAGGTGAAATTCGTGATTTTTGTTACAGGATATACAGAAATTGGTAATTCATTTTCTTCTGAAGACTTCAACTATTCACATGGACAGCGTGTTTCTGGTTTTGTGTATAAGATTGATCCTGAATGGGTCTGGATTACTGTTTCTCGAGTTGTTAACGCTCAGTTGTATATTCTTGACTCTTCATGTGAGCCTTCTGAACTGAAAGATTTCCAGAAGAGATTTCACGTGGGGAAAGCCCTCTCAGTTTTTGTAATCAGTGCGAATAAGGAGAAGAAGTTACTTCGTGTAGGCTTGCACGCACCACCGTGTGGTTCTGGGGTACTCGAAGGAACTGATTCTAATCATCAATCATTATCCCATTTAGTTGAAGGTAGTGTTGTGGGTGGCAGGATTTCTAAAATCCTTCCTGGTGTTGGCGGTTTGCTCGTCCAAATTGATCAGCATCATTATGGCAAAGTTCATTTTACTGAATTGACGGACACATGGGCCTCAAACCCACTTTCTGGTTATCAAGAAGGACAATTTGTAAAATGTAGAGTTTTGGAAATAAACCATGCTTTCAAGGGAACGGTGCATGTTGACTTATCCCTTCGAATAACACAAGATGCTTCATGTGGCCTGAGACCCACTGAAAGTAATGGTGGCATGTAAGATCTCTTTCTTAGCTAATTTGGGATTTTATCATTACTGTTTTCAGCAGCTATTTGCATTGTACTTGTACTTGGGATTTGATACCATAGACTTTTCAATTCCTCTCATCAATTTCTATTCATCCAGCTTAGAACACTTGCGGAAATAGATATGTATAGTTTCTGCTGTCACTAGACACGTTTATAACTTGCAGGTATACTTCTTTCCCACTTGTGGATGCAATAACAGATCTTCATCCTGATATGGTTGTACAGGTACTACATTTCTTTTCCAGCTATTTATTTTTTGATCTACCTTGAAGATGCCTAGTATGTTGAACTTTCAATTTATTGAGCTAAATTTATGAGTTTATAAATGCAAATTCTTGTGTGTTTTATCAACAATAATTCAATCTCATGTTCTCTTAAATATGCTGTTGAAGGGTTATGTTAAAAATGTCTCTTCAAAAGGATGCTTCATTATGCTTTCGAGGAAGATCGATGCCAAAATTCTTATTTCTAATTTGTCGGACAATTTTGTTGAAAATCCAGAAAAGGATTTCCCTGGTGGGAAACTTGTGATTGGCAAGTAAGTTTGCTTTGATGGAGTTCGTTAAATTTTTTTTTTTGGCTGGTGTAGATGCCAATATGCTACAATGACACATCTCTGTACAGGGTATTGTCCGTGGAGCCATTGTCTAAGCGTGTTGAAATGTCCCTTCGGACTTCAAGTGCTGTCAGCACACCAAAATCCTATCCTAATAACTTAAACCAAATTTCGGTTGGAGATATTATCCATGGAAAAATCAAGCGTGTTGAGTCTTATGGGTTGTTTATATCCATTGATCAGACAAATGTTGTAAGTGCCCTTGTTTCCTTGGGATTTTCTTAGCTCCAATTTCCATCTTCTAGGCTTGAACTAGGGGCACCATTTGTTCAAACTGTACTGATATCTTATGATTTCCTTTTTGCCTAGGTTGGTCTATGCCATGTTTCAGAGCTTTCTGAAGATCATATAGATGATCTACTGACAGAGTTTAAAGCAGGAGAGAGCGTGAGAGCGAAAGTTTTAAAGGTTAGTCCTAGTTAAATTTAAAAATTATCCAGTTGATGTATTCTTTGGGTGCCTCTATTTGTTTGCATAAGTTTAGTATTAAATGCTCTGCCTCTTTCTTGTACTATTGAGGTTCTTCACCTTAAATTTGTGTATTTTCCCAATCGTAAAAACATTGATTCCATGAGACCGATGATAGTTCAAGAGTACATATATCTTAGATTTATATCCAGTCTTACAATATTTGGTAACTTTTCTTGTAGGTGGATAAAGAGAGAAATCGAGTTTCCTTGGGAATGAAGAGCACATATATCAAAGATGAGGAGGGCCTGCAAACACCTTCAGGGCAAAACATCGAATCTACCGTAGGCATGAATGGTTCTGTTGTATTAGCGGAGCCAACATTATCACAAAGCAGCTCCGGAAGCATGAGAAATGGATCTTATGTTGATCATAATCCTCCACTAGATGTTGTAGAATCTAGAGCTCTTGTGCCAGCACTCGATGTTCCACTGGATGATATAGAAAGCATAGATATTGAAGGTGATGTTAGTCAAAGTGTAGCTGATGTTACTGATGCCGCTGAAGAGAAAAACAATAAAAGAGCAAAAAGGAAGGCTAAAGATGAAAGGTAACGGCTGCCTTGTAGTATTGGACCTTGATCTTGTGATTTATTTATTTATTTTTTTTTTTTGTGCGTGTAAAGGGAACGAGAAATTAGAGCTGCTGAGGAGCGGCTACTGGAAAAGGATATCCCCAGAAGTGCTGATGAATTTGAGAAACTTATTCGGTCTTCTCCAAATAGCAGTTTTATTTGGATAAAGTACATGGCATTCATGCTCTCGTTGGCAGATGTCGAGAAGGCCCGATCTATTGCAGAAAGGTACCTACCGTGTACAGATGGTATTTAAATATTTGTCCTGTCATATCTCTGTGTGGCTACCAAGTAGAGAACATGATATCTCAATTCTCAGTAATAGGGGGTTTGTTTTCTTTTTTAATAAGGGAATTCTCAGTCTGAGAAAACTCATGATATGAAATTATTGTATCAGGGCTTTGAGAACAATAAATATCCGTGAAGAGTCCGAGAAATTGAACATCTGGGTTGCTTATTTCAACTTGGAAAGTGAGTATGGCAATCCTCCGGAGGTATGTGATGTTTTTGTGATTCCTTACATTCTTTTTGAAAAGATTATTGAGTATCTTAATTACAAATTTGGTTTTTGTCAGGAAGCTGTTTCAAAATTATTTCAGAGAGCATTGCAGTACTGTGACACCAAAAAGTTGCATCTGGCGCTACTTGGGATGCATGAGAGAAGAGAACAACATAAATTAGCTGATGAACTGATGAACAACATGACTAAAAAGTTCAAGCATTCATGCAAGGTAAGCATGAGTTAAGGGGGTGTGTTGGAAGTGGAAGTAAAAGTGTTTGTTGTGATATTCTTGTTCATTCAGGTGTGGTTGAGAAAGATAGAGTGTGTTGTGAAAAGAAACAGTGAAGGAGTACAGTCGGTAGTAGAAAGAGCTTTGAAGATCCTACCACGTCACAAGCATATAAAATTTATATCACAGACTGCCATTCTGGAGTTCAAAAGTGGTGTACCAGATAGAGGAAGATCCTTGTTTGAGAAAATGCTGAGGGAGTATCCCAAAAGAACAGATTTGTGGAGCGTCTATCTTGATCAAGTAAACATTATTACATTACATGACATAATAATAACTACGAAATATGGAATGCATTCCTTTACTTTGCATTCCCTTCCCTGGTGGTGGTAGTAACATGTATGTGTTGTATTTAACAGGAGATCCGGCTGGGTGATGTGGATGTGATCCGTTCATTATTCGAGAGAGCAATAACGTTGAGCATTCCTCCAAAGAAGATTAAGGTGAGACTTGAGAGAGAGAGAGAGCAAGCAATATTAATATGTGTATATACCTCTTTTAATGAAGTGCTATCTATCTATATATTAATATGGGACATGTTAATTGTGGTGCAGTTTCTGTTCAAGAAGTATCTGGAGTATGAAAAGTCGGTGGGCGATGAAGAACGCATCCAATCCGTCAAGAGAAAGGCCATTGAATATGTGGACAACACTATTGCCGCCGCTTGAATCTTCATCTTCCTTTCCAGTCTATACTATAAATTGTCCGCTTTATGCATTAATTAATATGGTATCAGAAGCATTACCAACTATCAAATCGCATTCCAAGCTTTATTTTTATTTTTTAAATTATTATTATTTTGAATAGGGGTATGTATGGTCTGGTATGAAAGGTGAAGTATCGGCTAAACAAATAATTATGGTATGGGAGTTCTTTACAAACTAAATTAACTAAATAATTATTTTTAACTATAATGACCAAATCATATTAGAATGTTTTGGTTCGATTAGTTTAAATGGTTTCAAAACTTTTCAACTAATAGTGTAAATAATTAAATTTGTATGTTTTTTGGCCATTTTGAATATTAATGTACAAATGATGTAAATAATGGAATTAAAATAAATATAATTTGCTTTCTATTAATTATAAAATGAAGAGATGTAAGAATAGTTGAGATTTTATATATAAATATAATTGATATTTATGTTTTTATATAAATGTAATTGATATTTTATTGTTTAAGCTTCCTCTTCTTTACCGATTGTGTTCCATATTCTTCGATGATATGTGAACTCAGCAGCCACTTTCTCCATTCTTTCCTTTCTTTCTTGTCTATTTCCACATACGGTGCTATTTGTTGATGCACGAAATTTTATAAGACAAAATACTCGAAAAAGAATGAAGAATTTTTGTTGAGAAATGCCAAAATGGATGGTGACGGGAATCCCTTGAAGCTGTAATGGTTTTTTCCCAATAAAAAAGAAGGAAAAATCTTGGAACAAACATGAAGGGACTATTTATTACATTTCTATATTTAATGAGTATAATTACATTAATGACTAGTTGTTACGGTAATTAATAATGCGTCCTATGATCAGCCATGAGATCGGTCACAAGTAGAAAGGCACGTCTTGACAGCTAGGCAGACCCGTTCATCGACCGACAGGGCCATTGAGTTCGTCGAACTACTAATAGTCAGTGAGCTTTCGCTCATCGGGCCAACAGGAGCATTGAGTATCCCCTTTGTTCGTTGAACTCGATATAACCGAGCTCTGCAGGAGTTCGAAACCAGAAGTTCGGCTCAGAATGTTCAGAGGCCGACATTTTGAGGCACAATAATTATTATTATTGTTATTATTATTATAAATTTATATATATGGCCGATTTGATCTTCAATCAAACCAGTTAAATTAATTTAATTTGACCGGTTTCATCCAAACCGTGCACACCTGAAATTATCGTACACAATTTTAAGGGCGTCTTCACATTTACTTGAATCTAAGATTAAGATAAACAAAATAGTTAATTACTGTGTTATGAGGTTAAGTAGATGAAATGGTATGTTTATTGTTGAAAAACAATACAACAGAACTCAAATTTTTATGAAATTATAATTTAACAATATTTGTCTTTGGGCCACTATTTCTTCAACTAACTATATGTTAGCAGTGTAGTCCGGTCCAAATCAAAAGCCCAATTAAAAGCTGAGCAACTAGGGTTTTTGGCCACCATTGTTGTGTTGTGTGTTATTTTGATCTCCTCTCTCTGTCTCTCTCCACAATCCATACGCCGTCACTGCGCTTCTAGGTTTACTCTCTTACTAACCTTCTAGCTTTAATCCACCTCTGTTACATCAATCTCCATCTGTACATATGTAATGTTTCTGGTTTATGCAGGTTAATCCTAAGATATGGAATCGGAAGCGGTCGTAGTAGCACCAAACGAGGAGGAGAAGGTTCATACCGGCGTATTGCTTTTCAACCGCTGGTCCTATGACGAAGTCCAGGTCATTCTTCGTTTCTCCATTAGCACATTTAATCTATTCCATTTTTGTTGATCTGATTTCTTCTCCGTTGCTTTTTTTAGTTTTGTATTGAATCTGTTTGACTGAGATTTTCATATGATTTTATGTCCTTGTTTGCTTGCCTTGTTCGAGTATTCTTAGAATTTATTTGCGCCCCAATTAATAATAATAGAATACCAGTTTTTCTCTGATATGAGATTTTCGCTCGGTACGAAATATAATGATTATGCGCTGTTATTTTGTGTCAATATGATAAATCAATCTTCTTGTTTTCTAGAATAATTTGTTAATTGCTTTTTTATTTATATTATAGATAAGTGATATCTCTGTGGAAGATTACATCACCGCAACTGCTGCCAAGCATCCAACATTCATGCCTCATACGGCTGGAAGGTACCAGGCTAAGCGCTTCAGGAAGGCCCAGTGCCCCATTGTTGAAAGGCTTACCAACTCCCTTATGATGCACGGGCGTAACAACGGCAAGAAGCTCATGGCTGTTAGGATTATCAAGCATGCCATGGAGATCATCCATTTGTTGACCGACCTCAACCCCATTCAAGTCATTGTTGATGCCGTAATCAACAGGTTTACAATTTGCTGCTATTTTATCCAATTAGTTTAACCAATTTAATGTAATTATGTTTGATTATGTCAGAAGTTCCCAACATGACTACACATAAAAGTCATAGTGATTGTATATATCATATTCAACGTTACTGATCATGTATAAATTTATGTTATCATTAATTTTTGTATGCAGCGGACCAAGGGAAGATGCAACCCGTATTGGGTCAGCTGGAGTTGTGAGAAGACAGGCAGTTGATATCTCTCCACTACGCCGTGTCAATCAGGCTATCTATCTACTCACTACTGGTGCTCGCGAAAGTTCTTTCAGGAACATCAAGACCATTGCAGAGTGCCTAGCTGATGAACTTATCAATGCTGCAAAAGGTTCTTCCAATAGGTGAGTATCTTCCTGTCTTGTGTTTTTATTCTCATCCAGAACTAATAGGTTAGCATTTTGTCGCAGCTATGCGATAAAGAAGAAGGATGAGATTGAGAGAGTTGCCAAGGCCAACCGTTAGATTCGAAAGGATGCTGTTGTTTCCATCAATCCTGTTTATGTTGCATGCTTCTGAGTTGGTTCTTTTTTGTCAGCAAAAACAACTGAACCTGCAATTGTTTTCTTTTCTTTTTGTTGAGAAATGAGTACTTGATTATTTTTATCTTCCTATTAAGGTTTGGTTTTAAGATGGTAGATTTGTTACCCTATTTATCATCTGCCTGCAGTAATTCTCTTACGTATCAAACTTTTTGTACCTGTTTTCGATTACTACAGACTATGCCTTTTTTTTGGTTCTATTTGAGGAACGCGAGTTTAGTCGATTGGTCCTAAGTTGTCCTAGCCAATCTATCCACACAATTAGAGTAAACAATAAAATACTTTTAACGGAGAATTTACGGTATAAAGCTGAAGTGTTAGTGATTAAAGCCCAAAAAAAAATGATTTTAAGATTTAAGCCCAAAAAAAAATGATTTTAAGATGCCTTCTATTTTCAGATTAAAGTTCATGAGCATTTTTATTTATAATTATAATGTTAAGAAATGGGCACTATTTATATTCTTCGCACAGGGCCTCCGAAATCACAGGGTCGGCCCTAAATATATGTATATCCCCGAAAGATCAAATAATTCTCAATCCAGGACCTTATATTAAGGTCGTCGATTGAGAATTAAATGATCTTTGGGGTCCTGAATTGAGAATTTTGTAACTATCTTTCGGGTCTTAAATTGATAAAATTCCATGATAATATTATTTATACTACAAAAATATATAATAGTCAAACTCTAATAAGATAAATGTTTGAAAATATTGCAACAAAATATAACTCAGCACATTCTGATGCCCAAATTTTAGAATCTGGTAGTGTGAATTTGTGATAGGATAAAAAGGGCATGTTGGTGTTGATTAAATGATATCATGAAATTGATGGTCAACAACACAGCTTTTATTCTCTCTCTCTCTCTCTCTCTCTCTCTCTCTCTCAAACAAAATCAATCTCTCCAATAAGAACAAAGATCAATCTTCAAATCGTTATCATCTTTTTGCAATGGCCTGCTCAATTTCAGCACACAGCCTGTTATTCCCCTCTAAATTCTACTCTTCCACTTCTTCTAAAGCCCATTATGTTCTCGAAAATAACAGAAATTATGAGAATTTCACGATTGGGAAGAGAAGAAATTTCAGATATTGTACAGCGATGGTGCAGCAAAACGTGCAAGGAGCTTCAGCTGCTTATGCCAAGGAAATGGAAAGATTATCTGCTAAAGAATCTCTGCTCCTAGCTGTACGCTTTGTACTTTGTCACTTGCTCCGTGTTTGTATTTTCTGCACTTTTTGCTGATTTCTTGGGGATGTTTCAGTGGTGGGCTTGATTTGTTTATTTCTAATTTGATGTGTAGCAGGCAAGTTGATGAATGTGATTACCCAAAATGATGAACTTGTTTGTTTGTGTTATCTAGGAGAAGTTATATTTATATTTGAGGTAGAGTTTGTTTTAATACTTGTATTGTTTTAACCCTAATTTTAATATTTTGCAAGTGCATTAGCTGTTGGGAAGATTACACCTTTCCAATTAAAATAGCGATCCCTCTGTTTTTTTTTTTTTTTTTCTTTCTTTGTAATGCGTTTGAATTTGGGAAGAATAAAAATGTGATGAGGTTTGTATATTTCAGTTCAGAGATGCTGGAGGATTTGAGGCATTGGTTACGGGGAAAACGACAGAGTTGCAAAGCATTGATGTGAACGAAAGAATAGTTAGCCTTGAACGGCTGAATCCGACACCCCGGCCAACAACGTGAAGTGTCTCTTTATGTGTTTTCAAAATGTAGGTGTGAGATGGGTGTACTCATTTCGTTTTTGTCCAGCTTTCAGGTCTCCTTATCTGGAAGGGAAATGGAATTTTGAGTGGTTCGGATCAGGAAGCTTGGGGTTTGTTGCTGCTCGGTTCTTGCTCCAGTGAGTTACTTTCCTCTGTATACATTGTGTGATCTGATGATGAAGAAGAAGTATGTTGTGTTGTGTTGTGTTGTGTTGTGTTGTTTACATTGGTTGTGCCTGCAGGAGGTTCCCTCCAGAAGTGGCAAATTTGTTGAAACTGGATGTGGTGATCAAGGATCTATATTCCAACATTTCAGCAAGTTTGAAATTACTAAATTCAGTAATTATGCTACTTCCTTGTTGTCCATAGAAGAATTTAGAAGGTAATAAAGTGCATGAGCTCGTGTGATTGTTGTTGTTGTTGTTGTAGATAGAAAGCAATTTGAGGATCTCCAGCAAGTTAACTGTTGAGGGGCCGCTTAGGATGAAGCAGGAATTCATGGATGGAGTGATAGAGTCGCCACAAGTTAAGGACGAATCCATTCCTCAGCAGCTAAGGGGTGCTTTTGCACAGGCCACCACCACGCTGCAGCAACTTCCTCTCCCTATTAGTATTACTACCTCTAGGGATGCCGGATTCAAGATTCCTCTCGGTTTGCCTCTCTTTTATCTTCAACTTCAATTCGATTCTATTCTCACCCACTTAGTTTATTTTTCCTACTACCTTACTGGCAGGTGGATCATTGGACAGGTTTTTCATGATCTCGTATCTTGATGATGAGATACTGGTAAGCAATGATGTTTAAATTATTAGACAGAGGTAGGTATCTGTTGACTGTTGTGGTTGCAGATAGCAAGGGATGCTGCCGGAGCTCCTGAAGTGCTTACAAGATTAGATCCCGGGCCTTCGCCTTTGGCAGAACCAATGACTGAATACGAGAGTTGAACAACAACAAGAAGAAGAAGCAGAACCAGAAACCATATATATATATATATATATAACTCTATACTACTCCTGACAAGTATAAATGATGCCCACACCAATTGCTGTACATTTATTATATATAGATAGGAGAGTTGAATTGGTCGTCGAATTTCATTTTTGATATGCTTCCTGTGTTAATGTGATCATTCATTTACAAATCTACATCAGCTATAAAATACTTGATTAATCATCAAATCATCCTGCATTATATTGCTCACAATTTGTGTGAAAGAATAGATCGATGCCGTCGTCGGACTCACAAGAAATTGATATAAAATAAGAATAAACTGTAACAAACCAACCATAATAAGCTAAGGTATGAAACTTTTTAGTGTTGATAATAGAACACACTACCAAACCTGCTACGTCTACCAGTTGCACTTGCACAGATACACCCAAAAATTTAGGAACAAAACCCTAACCCATTTTCCGTAGTTCGGCCACACCGTGCGCAAAATGGCACCTCTCCCCAAAGGTGCACGACCCTTTGGCAAAGTTCTCGCAGAGCTTGGTCTTGAAGTTGCTACCTGTGGAACCACCATGCCCTCCACTTGCTCCAAAACCTTTTCCCGCCGCACCAATGCTCACTATCAGCTCCCTCACCATCGCACTTGCTTGCTGAATTTGTTCCAATGAACCTTCCAGCTCAATGTTTCTAAGATTTGGGTCCGTCTCGTGGTCTCTAATGGATAGCTTGGCTCCTGTTTGCCTGCATATCTGCTTCGAATTCAGTCCTCCTTTCCCAATGACAGCACCTGCAAGGGAAGCGTCCACACTGATCTTGGCAGTTGCAGATGCGCCAAAACTAGATGCTGCAGGCCCTGGTGCGTGGGGCTCCATTCGGCCACCAAATCTGCCCGACATATGCCCAGCAGCACGGGGATCATCATGAGACGGTAGTATTGGTTTACCGAGCTCCCATTCCCCGTGAGCAAAGTGGCATTTGTCTCCAAATTTGCAGCCTCCTTCACTTTTGAATTTGTTGCATACTTTGGTCTTGATAGCACCTGGAGCAGAACCATTCTGAGTGTGTAGTGGTCCACCAACTGTCCTGGGGGTAGGAACAGGAGGCAGGTTCATCATCTGCGCGATGGCATTATAACCGCCGGGAACATAGTGGAGGAAGTGGCAATTCTCACCAAAGGGACAACCAGAAATGCTGCAGAACGAAGAAAGCAAAATATTAGTCTGCTGTGGAATCTTCTTTGTGCAGGATACAGATTAGACATTCCCTTTTCTTTTTGGATAGGGGAATCTAATGAACTTTTTGATACATCAATTTCCTGAATGAGCTTATATAGATATGCATGTAATTTCCAACATATCAATAAAGTGGCTTCAGCCCAACGGGGGAAGTAGCACAGTCTGCGTCGGGTCATAAACTCATAAATTCCAAAGCCAAAATCCTAATTCCATCCATATGAAACTAAACAATAAAAGGTACTTCACACATAACAGAAAGCCACAGGATGGAAGCCAATAGGGGAAAAGATTTCAGAATCACACAAAAATAAAGTATAGCTGGAAGAGTATCCTTTAATTTTTAGATATTTTTTCCACATTCCTAATTAAATTATGCCTGCATAGGATGACTCTTTGCTTCTTACTACTCATCATCATCATCATCCCATTTGTATGTGCTTTTTTAAATTTAAAATAATATTATCAGAAATGGGACAATCATTACATAAATTAACTAGATGTTCCACAGATCCTTCGGGAATTCCATCCCAAAATACAAATGGAGGTGCCTACAAGGAACTAAGATCTTCATACCAGAAGTTCCTTTCGTTTTTCATAAATATCACCAGGTTGCAAACAGCATGGCAAGTTTATGGTATTATCACAGCAAATGCTGCTTTGAAAAAAAGAAAGTGGGAAAATCTGCATCAATACCATGTTTCGAAGAATCTCAGCAATAATTGATCAGGAAAGTAGTAATTTTAGGTCCTACTCATCATCTTGTTTCTATCTATCTACAGCCATACAGAGAAACCAAATTAAAGAAGAAGATAGTAACTATCAACACCCATACAGAGAAACCAAAATAAAGCAAAAAAAATAGTAAATTCTACCAATGTGTTCCATCATAAGAACAGAAACATGCCTTGAATGTATATGCATGGCTGAAAACACTGTGACCAAATCATTATTGATGTGTTTCAAGTTAACAATCAATTTGCTATTTTTCCGTATCAGATAAATGGGCATAGCAGTATGATGATGAATAAAATTATTTGATGCAGATAACAGATTCACAAATGTGAGAAGAATTAACAGTGTACCATGTAGTCTGTTAAACACAGCAATAGAAGATTATGACATGCTAGATATCAAAAAAGAAATTGATAATTTAACTGCTACTTAATGTCAAGACTCACCGTCCATCCAGGAATAAACCATTGGTGCCATTTATTAACTGATTTATCATTTGCTAGATAAAATGGTACAAACTTTTATTGAAACTATAATTAGTGCCGGTTAAGTATTAGAACTTCAAATATTATATTAGGTGAGTTGAGATTTGAACCTGAAAAACTTCGTGCATGGCTTCGATTTGCTTCCTATACCACTTGACAAGGAGTCCATTTCTGTTGCAAGACATTAATTACTTCTACTCAGTTCGAATTTGTATTGATTCTTACCATTATCCATATAGTGTAGTGTTTGATAAAATCAATTGCACTAGAGACCACCCAAGATTTTAAAATGAAAACCTAAACATGAATTACCAGAATTTATAGCTCAAACAAACAATACACTCAATCCATAACATCATCTGTACCAAGATCCTTATTTTCAGAAGTTCTACATTAAAGAAAACCTCTTTTTAAAAAATCGACGAGTAATAACTAGACTGTGTTCTTACGCGAATACTTGGTAACAGCAAACAAAGATCCAAGCAATTAAAATAGCAGTTTTTCAGCTCCTCAAGAGAAACAAACAACTCTTTAAGTGTAATATTTCATGCAAGCAATGAAAATACTCAAAATTCCATATAAAAAACCACGAAACATCTCCACTTGAACTTCACAAGGAAATTCACCAAAAAAAAAAAAAAGGAATAGACAGAAACAGATAATCATAAACAAATTTTCCGCCACCAAAAAGAAAACTGATGCGAGTACTGGAAAGTTGAAGGGCGAATCCAAGCCTAACTCGCAAGAATGTACCTGGCTTAGATTTCTTAAAACCGCCGCCGTTAGAAAATTCAGCTCTGCCTCTTTTGCGAGTATCCATAGCTTACAGATCGAAAATAAAAAGACGCTCCGAAAACAAAATGTCAGGAAAAAGAAAACCTCAAAGTCGGGAGATTTAAGACAAGGAATCACGAATGAATCGATGGAACACTTATCCAGTCCTAGTGAGAAACTAGGGTTTTCTGTGGCAGCACAGAAAGAGGGAGGTGTAATCGACAAGGCGGGCCGCAACACGAATAGCGATAAGATTTGGAAATTTGTTTGTTTATACATAAAATTCACGTGCACACCTTACAATCCATACGTAACAGGCTTTTTTATGGGCCGGGTTTTCAAAGTTTCAATTAGGCTTTATTAAATTGTTTATTTTGGACATTATTACTTACATAAAATTTTCAGTTTGAGTTTTTATACTTCAATCTCCAAATTACCTTTACATCTAAATATTTTATGACTAAGATTTTAAATGATTAAATTAATTAATTAGACTAACCAATCATAGCCTGCAGTTAGCCGTTTATATACTTTCTAATTAAAGAAAAAAAAGTTTATTTCATACATTTACAGTTTTTCTATTGAAATAATATTGTCCAAAAATCTTATTAACTCAGATGTTTGATATGACTAAGCTTGGAACCTAATGAATTATCCCAATCATTATCTCCTAGATCATATTTTTTAATTAATTTTGAAGTTATATAATTATATTTAGTATAAATAGTTTATAATAGGTAATTAAATCGTTAAAAATTATTTAAATACAAAGTTAAAAAAATCAAATATTATTAAATAAAAATTAATAATTATTTAAATTAATAATAATTAATGTATATACAGATGTATCCAATGAAATTATAATTGATAATTAATTATGATAACTATATACTTACCACGTAATTATTGATTATCATTGGTGGATTCCATTTTTTAACAATAAATTTATTTATTTAGTGCATGCTGTTATCTTTTTTTATGGTCATTGTTTTTCGTTATGTGTTTCTCTAGTGGGATCTTCTCATAAAGTTCTATTTCTTCCACAATCCAAGAATCAGTTGTCAATACCCTACCTTAGACAATAAGATATTTTTATATGTCATCTTCATAACCTCTATTATATTCAATAATCACAATTGTGTTGTATTTAGAAAGTAAATACTTGGCTAGAAATATGATATTAATGTGTTTTCTTATTAGTCGGTAGCGGTAAGTAGCCTTCTCTATCCAATCGACTGCTAGAAATATAATCGATTGCACCTAAATGACAAAAAACAAGTTCATGCCTTTAACATTAAATATCTACCTTCATGTATTCATTGACAAACTTTTTTTCACATCTACATTTGTTATCTCCTTCTCATCATTTAAAAACTTCATGCCATAAGTTTTTTATAGCACAATGGATGCTGGTGTATATCAATAATATCGTGCAGTATTTAACATGCAGGTAGCGATACACCATTTTACTGTGTTATGGGAATCCGGTACTCCACCTTTAATCATTTTCGCTTTTGTATATCTCCATGCGTCACATTAATAACACAACATAATCAAATTTATTCATCTTGTTTTGGCTAGTCTCAACCATTTTTCGTAATTTCAGTTTATCAATGCTTTTATACTTGCTGGAGAGACGAATGACAACTGGATATTGCATCTACATTCCTAAGTATAGTTGCATAAAATATCTTTACCATACTGAAGAAGTCATGTATTATAAAACACACAATGAAAAGGAAAAGAATCAAATCAGTCACAAAAACAATTAATATGAAATATAGTGATATTATTTATCTTATTTAATTAACCGCCTGATGAGCTGGCAAAACCTTCAAAATACTGACTCATACAACGAGGCAGTTGAAGGAACAAACTCAATTGGCCAGGGATTCTCTCGACCCACAGATACTGTAGCATCACAACCAGCGCTACAAGTCATCATCAAACAAAACAACTTCCTTATATATCAACTCACCAAAATAAGCGAAGGACTCAACAACCTCAATAAGCGAAGGACTCAACAACCTCCAGGAGCGAGTGCAGAAGCTGGAAAAAGGAAAACAAGTGGCAGTAGTACCAGATACCATCCAGAACCAGCTAGAAAGTGTTCAAAAATCTCTGGAGAACATCTCTCTAGGGAAGCCCGCCGAACCAGCCAAGCAAAAGCAAGCACCTTTATACGTATATCAAAACCCCTTTGATATATACCGAAAGGAGAAGGCAAAATCTTTGAAATGAGGCCACAAACGGAAATAATTCCGACAAGGACAGAAACAAGCAGGCCAACATACGAAGATCAAATACGAGACTACAGGCGGTGGTCAAGGGCAGCATATAATATACGAAGAAGATGGCAGACACATGGACGCCCTGGCAGAACACTAGAAGAACAACTGGATCCAAACCAGCAAATACAAATCTCGCAGCAACGAAGGACAGATATAGTACCTGCTGAAGTACTATATTCGGCCGGACAAACAGAAACCAGGAACCGGGTGTACAGACACTATTCCGAAGACAGAATCCGGTGTGCAGACGAAGGGCAACAAGTTGAACTCCCCTTCGTTCAGCAAAGGAGCTATGATACCCTAAGACGAACAGGATTTGAACATATTCACCTGGGGATGATCATGGTTCGTGTCCAGGCACTCCACAGAAGAGAAGCTGGGGTAAATGCCCTAGTCGTATTCAGAGATACTCGATGGACCGATGACCGAAGCATACTCGGTACCATGGAGATTGATCTAACACAAGGGACGCAGTTGGTATATCTCATACCAAACATAATGTTATCCATACAGGACTTCTACCGACACATACAACTGGTAGTAATGACCCATGGATATGAAGGATGGATTGGTGAGAGAAACCTGATGATCACAAGGTCCTTAATTGGGCGCATTACCAACGAAAGCCATGTTGCATTCAGGTATGAGGTCAGCGATGTCATGGATTATCTACAAAGCCATGGCATAAGAGCAGCGCAAGGAACTCCAAGAACAACAGTGGAGCTCCAAGGAAGGCGTTGGGATCTTAGACCAACAAGAGCTGCACAGATGGCCCATAACCCACAAACAGTGGAGATAACATCCCGGCTGGATAGAACAGTTTCCATACGATTTGGAAATTACCAAAGCCGCCCATCAACCAGTGAACGGGAGGTAACCCATGATGAAGAGATAGTCTTCATGGTGTACCAGTCTCCATTTGAGCAAGCAGTACGCAGACAACACGAGGAACATAGAGCTTTGCAGAATGAAAATGAGAGGCTAAGAAAGCAAAGCGCAAAGTGGGACACACTTGGTCAACCAAGCGGAAAGTACGATTACTATGTATCATACACAGCTACACCAACGCTGGAACTCACCAATAAACAACTACAAAATGCTTGGTCCCAAGCGAAGTCGGACGGCTGGGGAGACGACAACACTAAGCCCATAATTTGGGAGGATGATGCACAACAAGCCTACACTATTGAATACGACCTCTTGAAGCAATTAGCCCAACCGACTAATGCTGCGAAATGTGGTGGAGAAAGGTTGCGAATTCCAGAGGGTGCATGGGATCCAGAACCAGAATTGGATTATCCACAATGGGATCCATCACCAGTAGAATCAGAGGAAGATGAGCTCATGCAGCTTATCAACAACCAAAATGAGTTAGCCCCTGAAACGCCTGAAAAGGAAGAAGATGCACTACTCATGGAAGAGGAAGAACTAGACTACCCAATTCAAAGGTCTAAAATGTAGGAACTGAGTCTACAATAGGCGACATGAATCGCCATTTATTAAAACTCCGGATTCGATTTATGGATATCAAAATAAATATCATGACAAACAGTAAATGCCCTATGCATGCTCCTATTTAATTTATTTCGTAGATTCAAAGGGATACCTCAAACTCCAAGGACTGATCTACAGATCTAGATCGATGACAGCAATGAAGATGGTGTAGATCTGGATCTGGAATCGATCAAAACGATGGTGTTCCTACAGATCTGATCTTCTGATCTGTTCCCTTGCTCGATCCGGAAATCTGGTGAGGATACGCTACCGGATCTACAGCCGCCCACTCTCTCACTATCTCTCTAGGGTTTCAAAATGAAACTTTAAAACTAATGTGGGCTTGTGAGAGATCATCTATTTATATAGATCTGAGAATGGGCCATTAGGGTTTAATAAACCCTAATGGGCTCTGAACAGTGTTGGGCCAGACCAGGGATCAAATGCAAATAATAAAGTGGGCCTCCTATTAATTAATTCCATGTTCAACCCAGAACATAATTAATTAATAAACATTAATTCATGCCACCAGAGAATTAATGCTGACCTACCCCTTTATTACCACGTTATTAGGAACGGGTTGCATTGACTTGGTTAATCCCCATATTTAAGGTTTCAGACATTCATTAATTAATTCAGCGTATGACAATTAGCTGTAATTAATTAATCTCTTATTATTCCTGAGTAGTACCACTCAACCCTTATCGCTTATGCTTGAATCAATAATTCAGCCTGCAGGACTTAGCATAACGAACCTCGTGAGCTTCCCAGGGAATGTCACCATCCTGAAACGGATATGGTTATCTAAATCCAGCCTGAGGAAACCCCACACAAACTGCCATCACCCAAGATGCAGATATACGAGTACATGTAAGACTCTCCACCATAGCAAGTCAAAGTGACAGTCAGCCCATGTGTGCCCCTCAGCTTTCAATAGACTTTAGATCCGACCAAGTTACCGAGATCTTTACTCATTCATATGTCAGATAGAATGGTTCATCTCACTGTTGATCCTATCAATACATTGAGATGTACCGGTCACACAAAGCAGTCAAGATAAACCACTTATGGACTTGTGTGCCGCAGCCTAAACCAACAGCCAAACCAGAAACTGTCTCAGATGTGATAACTGTTTATATCTCGCTAGGTCGAACGATCTATACGATCTTCTGTGATCTCTTACACACCGTATGATCTCCCTATCGACGAGATAACTGGATGTGTTTGTTCGCATCGTATGATTGTTAATTCAGACAGGAGTTGTTTATTCCAAGTCATTAATGATTACCAGTATATCAAACATAACGTTTCCAAATATACCAATCATAATGCTTTTATGTATACAATTCCAACATAAAAAGCAAAAGGAGGTAGCCTACTCTGGAGTAGAAAATACGGCAGAGTCATCCAACTATAGACCACCACCAGAGTCTGTAATGGATCCACCAGGATATCCTCCGCCGCCAAGAGGAACCAGGACGGAGCCACCAAGAATGGCAGACCTAAGAATCCAAGGAAGAATACCAGCCTACAAGGGAGAAAGGTACTCCCAGAATTACCAACTCCCCCCCGCAAATGTAGAACAAGGATCAATCCTGATTCTTCCATTTGATATTGGTCGGTACACGGATGTAATAGACCGATGGGAGTCATCAGCCCTTAATGCCGTAAATGCCAGGCCCTGGCAGGACAATAGAGCAAAGATAGCCTTCGTGGAGAACCTACTCGGAGAAACAGAAAAGAAGATATGGGTCCAATGGCGAATGGCGTTCGAAGAAGAGTATAATGCGCTGATCAGCATGGCGGACAACCCTCAAAATATTACAAGCCAGATCAGACGTGTGATGATACTCGAGGATCCAGTCTCGGGGTCAACTAAAGAACAAGCAAGGGCGTACCAGGATATTGAAAGATTAACATGCACAAGCATGGACAACATCTTTCAGTATTTAAATGAATTTAAGCACCTGGCAGCAAAATCTGGACGGATGTACATTGATGACGAACTGTCCAAAAAGCTGTTCAAAAAGATGCCCCCAGTAATCGGCGAAATGGTGGAAAAGGCATACGAGGAAAAATATCCAGGCGTAACAATTGGAGTAATGCCAAGAATATACTTCACCCACACATTCATAGCCGAAATGTGCAAGAATGCAGCTCTGCAACGAAGCCTAAAGAACCTTTCAATTTGTAAGGCTATACCGATCCCAGGATATTACAATACGCCAACCAAGAAATACGGGATCAGAAAGGCAAAGACATACAAGGGAAAGCCACATGACTCTCACGTAAGAGTCTTCAAAAAGAAGCATGCTGGAAAGATGCAGAAATGTAAGGACATTTTGCTCGGGAATGCAGAAACAAAAAAGGAAATATAGCACGACCAGCAGTCCTGGACAACCTTGATTTACCAGAAGACTGGGACGTAGTCTCAGTAGACCAAAATGAACCAGACTCAGACGCCATCTGCAGCATTTCAGAAGGAGAACACGACAATGAACAAGTCCAAGGAGCCATGGATGACTTGCCCTTCTCACAAGCTACTCTAATGCTAAAGAAAGAAGGATGGCGAGGGTATGCAAAGGTACCAATGGAGGCGGACGAATGCAGCCATGACTGGGTATTTAACACCCTGATCATGGGGACATCTGCAAAGTGTGTATTCTGCGCACTAGAAACTGAACAAAGTTGCAGGATGCGCTGTCAGCATTGCCTCATTATACTTTGTCCTATGTGTGCAATAGCATATTATGGCATCACCGTCCCATACAAAAAGGATGCGCTCCTCCCCTACGACAACAAAGATGAAACAATCAGGGAGCTTATCAGATACTCAAATTTCCTCATCGTCGAAAACGAGTATCTGAGTGGGATGATAAAAGACCTAGAGGACAAAGATGAAACCAAGGATAGCCTTGAAGAGGAACTAGAAAGGGATCTCGAAGAGCTAAAAGACCGAGCCATGCTTGCAAATACAGAATGGATGATCAACTTGCATGAGGAAGCGGTCAAGGGAATCAGACGAGTTCCAAACAGGCTCTACAATGTTGTGGTAATTATGGAGATTCCAGGAGTTGATAGGTTCGAGGTAGCAGCTATCATTGACTCAGGGGCCTCAACCTGTTGCGCAAATCAAAACTCCATACCAAAGGAAGCCCTGGAGCCAAGCAAGTACATAACCTACTTCAACGGCATCAACTCTAGGCAAAAGGCTGAGCACAAATTGAAGGACGGAACGATGTATATAGGGGAAAACAAATTCAAAATTCCCTTTACGTACACCTTCCCAATGGAAGACAGGGATGGCATACAAATGCTGCTTGGTTGCAACTTTTTGCAATCGGAAGGAAAAGGAGTAAGGTTTGAAGGGAACACTATCACCTTCTACCAAAAGATCACGACTATCCAAACCAAGAGAGAAGTCTACACTGCAGCAAAAGCCATCGAGGAATTAGAAATGGAGGAGCTGGAGTACATTATGCTCCAAGAAACAGTTAAGTGCGCTATAGGAACTACTAATGAAAGGTTCCTTGCCAAAATACAACCACTCATGAATGAACTGAGGAGTCAAGGGTACATCGGAGAAGAACCACTGAAGCACTGGGAAAAGAACAAGGTGACTTGTAAGCTTGAAATCATAAATCCCAGTATCACTATTGAAGATAGGCCCTTAAAGCACGTGACACCCGACATGGAGCAAAAGTTCAAAAGGCATATTGAGGCGCTCCTACAACTTAAGGTGATCAGACCAAGTTCGAGCAGGCACAGAACGATAGCGATGATCGTGCAGTCAGGAACATGGATCGATGAGAATGGACAGGAGCAAAAGGGTAAAGACAAGATGGTTTTCAACTACAAAGCCCTCAATGAAAACACCTTCAAAGACCAATACTCTCTCCCAGGAATCAACACGATCATACAAAGGGTAGGTGGAAGCAAAATCTATTCAAAGTTTGATCTAAAAGCTGGATTCCACCAGGTCGCAATGCATCCTGAGTCCATTGAGTGGACGGCCTTCTTGTGTCCACAAGGTCTATATGAATGGCTTGTCATGCAATTCGGACTAAAGAATGCACCAGCAGTATTCCAGAGGAAAATGAATCAGATATATCTCACAAAGACGGGATATATCTCAAAACACCGAAATCTTGCCACCTTGTTTTCAAAGAAATATTATATTTTATAATACATGACAACTTTAAAAAATAATAAAAAATTGAATTGTGTTATACAATATTAGTAAAATATGAAACCGTTAAACATTTCACAAAAATCAAAAGATTTGATTGCCTGATTTAGACATTTTAACATAAAGGACTGTCCTTTGGCTAGTTTTTGAAGTTTTTCATAAGGGTGGCTATTTTGTGCACGTATTTTTAGGATTTGGCTATTCTAGATTTCCCCTCTATACATGTGTGTATTTTTCTTGATAATGAATTAATTTAGGTCTAAAAATGGCATCGCTGGAGTTCCCGGAAGAAGAGTTCTACCATGATCAGAACACAAACTTTAGAGGATCATGGCTGATGTCGAAATACGTCGGATCCCGGATGCGCGACAGCGGCCGTGGAGGCGCCATCATCAACATATCATCCCTTTCTGGAGGATTAAACAGAACACAAAATCATGGTTCCGTTGCGTATGGTCCCTCTAAAGCTACCCTCGACTCCATGACTAGGGTAACTTCACCATCACTAACTAACAGAGAAAATACTTCCATTGAGAACAACCGGAACAACTCATCCGCCAGCACTCACAACTCTCATTCGATATCTGATCCATGACTCTTCCTCTTTCATTTCTGGGAATATTTTCATTGCTGATGCTGGTTTAAGCCTCCCAGGCCTCCCTCTTTATTCTTCTCTTTAATCACTCAAACTTAATTTAACTTTTAAATCCCACACCATATATATTTTAATTAATTATAAGCTCCATATAAATATATATTAATATATCTACAGTTTAATTAAATTAATGTAATCATGATCATGATGTATACGTTTTCTTGAAGAAATTATTGATATTAACTGGGCATGCCGCATGAATTAAAGTACTACCTCCGTCCCAAAACAATTGTCTTGTTTGGAAATGACACAGCTACCAATGCGAGTAGAGATAGAGAAAATTAGTATTTTAATAGTGAGTGTGTATTAACTTTCCATTTAAGGAAATAGGACAATTGTTTGGGACAGACGAAAAAGGAAAACAAGACAATTGTTTTGGGACGGAGGGAGTAATAATTATGGCCGAATTTAGTTTCCCCGCTCTCCTCTACTCTTTGAGGGTATTTTCCTTCCCTATTATTTATAAACACATAGAGAAGTGCAAAATCATTTATTTTCTTGCTACTTATTTGATTTGACTTTAATAGAGTTTAGGAACCGATATCGGATTCACCCCTAATCAACTCCGGAAGATAATTCAGCAAAGAGTGCTAAGAATCTGTGTATTATGACACAAAAAAACTAACTGAAGACTGTAATCTTTTAATCACGATGGACAACAAACTCTATGGAAATCGGTTGCTTCAAATTCATACTCTTGAGTATTTATAGGTTTTCAAATGTGTTGAGTTTGTCTTGTCTTCTAGCTAGGGTTGACAATTTTTGATCCGATGTGATAATTCAATACGAATCCGCACGATAATAATTAATAATAGATACGAATTGAGGTTTATGGGATATGGATCCTTATCCGATTGATACGATAAGGACACGAAAATTTTGGATCGGATTCGGACTGGATACGGATCGGATTGAATAATCCAATAAATGGATCGGATTCGGATATCCTTTAATAAATTAATAGAAATTATTTATTTTTTAAATATAATAATTAATTAATTGATTTCAATATATTAGTTTTGATTTAGAGTTTTTTCAAAAACTAAAATATCTTAGTTCTTCATTGTGTGTGTCCCATTTTTTTAATTCACCTCCAAAAAATATATTTATTTATCTATTCATTATATTTTATAATATTTATTTTCTTCTACTATCAAAATTTAATAACTTTCTTTTCTTTTCTTTTTTCTCTCAACTCTTGCAATTTCACCATGATAGATGAAAGGTATTTATTATAATTTATTTATGTATGTTGTGATATTTGATTGGATTAAATGAAGTTGCAGTTTTATTTATTTATCCAACACAAGATTTGAACAATAAAATATAAATATTTTGTATTATCTTATCAAATTTTATTTGATTATATTAATTGTGTTTATTGAAATAGATTCTTATTTAATTAACTCGATTTGAATTCTTATCAGATCTTTATTGAATTGGATCCATAACGGATTTTCAGATTAGATACTTATCGGATTCTTATTTAAGTAATGACGGTTATCAATTTTAAATATTCAAAATTTTGTTATAGGTTTCATTTAAATTATAATAATAATAATAATAATAATATATTATTATTATTATTATTATAGATTACAATATGCATGTATTATGGCATAAAATCTTAGTATTATAAGAAAGATATCATGAGTAATAAAAAAGATTAATGCGATACAATATATATTTAGATAAGGTAAGTAACAAATAAATTATAATTCAATTAATCAAATATTTTCATTTTATATATTTGAATATAAAAATATGGATATTATAAAAAAACCAAAAACACATTATTTCAATAGAAAAAAACAAAGCAAAACACAATAATCATTCATACGTACTCATAAAATTAATGAATAAAATATGTGCAAAATAAACTCAAAATTACTCTATCTCTAACGAACACGAACAACGTCACCATCTTGAAAAGAGTAGCTCCTGAAAGTTCTCCAGGGATCCAGTATGGTGTTGTTGTGGACGAACATCAGTGCAGATTTATCCAACAATGTGCTAATCCTCATAATATAGAAAAGCCGTGCTATCTTTTCCCCCAATTTCACATAGGTCATTATCTTCTTTCCCTCTCCATACTCCACATTCACTTCTACTAGTGTCTGGTTTCTCTCTCTCTCTCGCTTTCGCTTTCGCCGCTTTCCATCATGATCATCACAACTACTTGCTGCAGGGATAACTACACTAAAATTCAATAACTCCTCCGACAGCTTAACCTCAACAACTGAGTCTTGAACAATTCCACACTCCTTCAGCGAGTTATTTGATGGTAAGATCTTGTCGTTGAGGTTAATACTACTTATCTTTTCAATTGGAATCCCTTTTTTCTCACACAAAATATGCTTGAGTTGAGTGATTGTGGTGGAACCAGGTAATGCCATTGGTATAATAGTTGCATCTTTTGTTGAAACTGCAGCTGATGGGTTCTCCTCCTTCATTTTTCAATCTTCGATCTAATTATCTAACAAGCTAGGGTTTGAGAAAATTGAGAGGTTGGATTTTAATTCTTAACTAGGTTATTTATAACACTCAATTCCTATCCATCTTTGAAAAAATCGTATCTTAGAAGAAATATTATCGGATGTTGTTAGATAACCAAAAAGATTTGATGATAAGTGTATATATCTTTATATTATATCTAAATTCTAAACACATAATTCATTAGGTATTTTCTTTTTTTTTAATATTTGAATTTTAAGTTCCCTTAATATTGGAAAAAATCTCGTAAACCTTCAACTACCATAATTAATGAATTATAAATAATATTGATATTGAAAAATATGCAAATAAAGCTGTAGTGCATATACACTGTACACAGATTCTAAGTATTGAATGTAGAAAGTTTAAATTAAGATAATAAAAAAGAAGAATGGTATAACAAGGATTTAAATAATATTAATATTGAAAAATATGTGAATAAAGCAGTGGAAAAAATAATTTGTAATGAAATTTAATCATATACAGTACCAATAATGAATTGGATTCATACAGGGAATTGTTTCGGCGGATTTGTTATGAATTTGGATCAATGATGGTTGTGCTTCCACTAATTTCGGAACTACCATATTTTAATTACTATCATATTCTATTGAGTTTACAATATGACCCTTATAAAAATTAATTTCACATGTTTTAGATAAATTCACATCCATTAGATTTTTTAATGAATGGTTAAGATTTAGTCATATCTATAAGGCAAATCCAAGACATCTGTATCTAATATTATTCCAAGACTCAATATGGAATCATTGTGTAACTATTAATATGACTTCCAAATTGGGCAATGCTAATATGGCAAATCCAATATTTATTTAAACATGATATATGTATAGAATTTGGATGAAATCAGGAAAAATAAGAATATGTTAAATAGAAATTGTTATGACCCGAAAATGAGCAAGCCCATTTTTGGAGTCCATCGATGAAAAAGAATCAGACTCAAGCCCGAAAAACACTCAAAAGAGTATCTGGAAGACTTGGCCGAGCTCGAACCAAAGATAGCAAAAACCGAGCTCGAACCACGAGGCTCAAACGAAGTTCAACGGGTAAGAGGAGCTCGGACAACTATCCTGAAAGGGTGTCAGATGATGCAGCTCAACTCAATGGGCGCAACCGTTCGAAACACCAATCCGACCGAAGTGGCGCGTCGATTAGCTAAAGGATACTAGTTCAATTGGGTTTCTATAAATAGGACCCTCATTTATTGTAACAGACACATTCAATTCAGCAATTAATACAGCAATAAAAGCATTTCAAGTCTTTCAGCTCTACCAGTAAAGTTCAATTTCGCATTTACTAGTATTTTATTTACTCTCATTAATTTTCGATCAAGTACTCTTAAAAAAAGTAATCTCCAAAAATTCGAGCATCAACAATTGGCGCTAGAAGGAGGGCAATTTAAGAAAGAAAGATCATAACGCAATGGAAGGTAACATAACAACAACAACAACAGCAATGAGCAGTTCGGACATGGGGAATTCCGAAGTGCGGCCGAGTTCGAGGCCGAACTCAAAAGGCGGGAGGAAGCTCTCCGAAATCTCCAAGAGGAGAACCGCCGAGTGACTGTGGAGGCCGAAAATCTTCGGCGGCAATTTGCCCTTGTCAACAACAATGGCTAGAGTAATAATCAGTCCGAAGAACGAACCCCTCAGCCCGACCAGGAGGAGGTAAATTCTCACGACGAATTGAGCCAGAAAGTAGTTGGGCTCCCACCGATGATAGCAGCTCGGAGAATAAAATCCGATTGCTCGAGAAGCAGCTCGAGCAAATGCAAAAGTTCATGTCACTAATTCCAGGGGGCCCTGCTCCCCCAACAAATATACCACTTGAAAGTTATGCGGACTCCCCCTTCACTCGAAGGATCTCATCCGTCCAGCTCTCGTCTCGATTCACAATGCCGACGATCAAAGCATATGATGGGAAGACCGACCCAGACGAGTTCATCACACTTTATAAGATGAAGATGCAAACAACAGTAATCCCCGACCACCAGCGAGAAGCCTTCATGTACAGGAGCTTCGGGGCGTGCATGGATGGGCCAGACATGCAATGGTATATGTATCTACCTTCGAGCTCGATATCTTCATTTGCCGTGCTGCACAAATCTTTTGTGCAGCACTTTTCAAGCAGTCAAAGGGCCCCACGGAGGTCGGACGACCTCTATTCGGTCGTTCAGAGGGAGAATGAGTCCCTTCAAGACTTCTTGAAGAGGTTCAATTCGGTAAAGGTAACAATCCCGAACTGCCTGGAAGAAACGGTAGTTTCGGCTTTCAAAAAGGGACTTCGGCAAAATTCCAGCCTATTTTGGAAATTGGTGAAGTACCCATGCTCAAGCATGGCTGAAGTATTGGCCCGAGCCGAAGCTCAAATTCGTCAAGAGATCAAGGAAGAAAACTTCGACCGAAGGAATAAAAATAAACAGCCAACAAGCAATACCGAGTGAAAAAACGAGACACGAACCAACAGCCGATATCAGCCCTACCCTGCTCGGGCAAAATCATCAAAGCAGGGGATGAAGGTGGTGTCGGCCGCACCACAAACCGAACAGAAGATGTCTCTCCGAACAACTGTTCGGGAGATGCATAAAATCGGCAATGTGGTCAACTGGCCAAAGAAAATGCATGCTCGACCGGAACTCAGGGATATGTCCCTATATTGTGAGCCACTAGGATCACGGTCATCGAATAGATGACTGTCGAGATTTAAAATGGGAGGTCGACCGGCTTCTCGCCGAAGGACTCCTTACTTGTCCGAAGCCCATCAACAGAGGAAGGGTCTGGACAAGGAACAAAAAGAACCCCTAGGGAGTTCGAGATAACCAGAACCCGGCCACATGTGCGAACAGGCAACCTCTCCTCGAGGAGCCGAAGCAGCCGAAAGTCCAAAGGATCATTAATGTCCTCACTGGGGGCTCGCCAATGATCGGGTCATCTCGCAATGCGCCAAAAAGATATTGCCGAGACCTGAGAAACCAACCCATACACCAGGTCGAGGCGTCACCGTTCGAGATATGCTTCGGCGCGGAGGACAAAGCCGAAGCTCATCACCTTCATGATGACGCACTCGTCATCACACTAATGATAGCGAACTGCCAGGTGAAGAGGATCCTCATCGACACCGGGGCTTCGTCCAACGTGATATTCCTCAAAACTCTTCGAGGAATGGGGATCTCGGAAAAAAACATAACCAATAATCCAATCACCTTAGTTGGGTTCAGTGGTGAAAAGTTAAACTCCCTCGGAGAAATCACGCTCCCGGTGTTCGACGAAGGAGTAAACCTGTCAACACGCTTCCAAGTGGTCGATGCCCCCTCAGCATATAATGTCCTGATAGGCCGACCCTGGATTCATACCATGAAGGCCGTACCTTCATCATACCATCAAATGATCAAATTCCCAACACCCTGGGGAGTTCGAACAATAAGGGGGGATCAACTTGCTTCAAGGAGCTGCTACGAAGTAACCCTTCGTACAGTACATGTAATGGAGACTGAGCCAATCGAAAATAGCTCAGAAATCAGGATTGACCCTGAAGACCCAGCTCAGATGACCTTTGTCGGGGAAAGGTTATCCGAAGTACAAAGCACCGAGCTGCAAGAACTACTGGCTCGAAACAGAAGAAACTTTGCATTTTCACACGAGGATATGCCCAGATTGATCCCTCGATCATATGCCACCGATTTCGGGTCGACCCGGATCACAAGCCGGTAAGGCAGAAAAGAAGAAGGTTCGCACCGGAAAGGAATGAAGCTATTGTCGAGGAGGTCCGCAACCTACTGAAAGTAGGATTCATTCGGGAAGTAAAATACCCTGAGTGGCTCGCAAATGTGGTCGTGGTAAAGAAAAAGAATGGAAAAAATTGGGTATGCGTAGACTACACCGACCTAAATAAAGCATGCCCAAATGATCCTTTCCCACTGCCCCACATCGATCAGCTCGTCGATGCAAAGGCTGGCTTCGACATTATGATCTTCATGGATGCATTCTCGGGCTACAATCAAATAAAAATGTACCCGCCGGACGAGGAGAAGACGGCCTTCATGACTAATCATGGGATCTATTGTTATAAAGTCATGCCCTTCGGTCTAAAGAATGCTGGTTCGACCTACCAGAGACTGATGAACCGAATGTTCGAACAAAAAATTGGACGAACTATGGAAGTCTACATTGATGACATTTTGGTAAAGTCCAATAGTTTCGAAGAGCATCTACAGCATTTGGCCGAGATATTTGAGATATTACAAAAGTTCAATATGAGGCTAAACCCGGCAAAATGCACATTCGGGGTCACCTCGGGAAAGTTCCTCGGCTACATAGTAAGCCGAAGAAGAATAGAAGCTGACCCCGCTCAAATTCGAGCAATACAAAACATCCAACCTCCTAAAAGTGTCAAAGATGTGCAAAGGATGATCGAAAAGCTCGCGGCAGTCAGCAGGTTCATAGCAAGGTATTCGGATAGGACAAGCTCGTTCTTCTCTCTTCTAAAAAAAGCAAAGAAATTCGAATGGACAAGAGAGTGTGACGAGGCACTTTCCATGCTAAAACAATATTTAACGACTCCTCCAGTAATGTCAAAAGCCGAGCCAAATGAGGAACTACAGTTATATATGGCCGTTTCGGAGAAAGTGATAAGTTCGTTATTTCGCTAACTTATCATTGAGTTTTTGTCCATTTAGTGTTCAAGACATTTGATTTTTTTATTTATATTTATGCATGACTGTATTTTGGTGTTAGGTGGTATTATGATGGTGGAATTTTGCAGGAAATAGGCTTTGATTGAAGGAAGCTCGAGAGGGAGAATGCTGGGTCTGTCTCGGCCGAGATGAAGGCTACCTCGGCCGAGATGAACCCCCGAGATGAGCGCAGCACGGGCTGCCGAAGGTCGACGCAGGAGCTCCACCTCGGCCGGGACGAAGTCCATCTCGGCCGAGGTGGACGGTCGATTTTTATGCCGACACAGGTGTGAACCGGAAGGAAGAAGAATACACATCTCGGCCGAGATGGAGTGTATCTCGGCCGAGACGCGTATCATCTGGGCGAGAATTCTGACATTTCTGATTTTCCTTGCGTGCAAATCTGACCAAATGATGTTTGGGCACGATTTTTCTCACCTACCTTACCTGCAATCTTGACAAAATGGAGTCTGGGCACTATAAAATGGGGCATTCGGGAGTTGTAAAGGGCATCATTAGCATGATGATTAGCATGAGGAATTATGGTTGGAGAGTATTGAGTTGTAGGAAAGATGTTTTATTTTTCTGAAAAAAGAGGAAAAAAGAGAGCTGAGTTGGGAACGGAAGTGAGCAGCATGGAGTTTTATTTCAGAAGAGGGAATTGAAGGGATGGAGTTGTTTTCTGTATTAAACATCCGGTTATAATGCAAAATTATTATTCCAGGTTTAATCTCTTCATGATTTATTTAATTATGAATATGTTGAACTGATCTCTTTATCAGATTCTAGGGATATAAATCTATCTTGAATACATGTTATGAATTAATTCGTTCAAATGCCTTTCCTTGATTGATTTGTTGGAATCTTGTGTTATATTATGCCTAGTTTCGTTGGCCACTTGATTAGGTTATCAGTTAATTAATTTGAGACTCATAAGGTAAAAATTGATTTACAAGAAAATGATTCCGCAATATAATTTGGTATTCTTGTCTGAAAAAGAAAGAATTAAATTATAGGAAAATATCTGTTGTTTTCTGGAGTTATTGATTATTTCTTGAGACCGAGAGGATAAAGGATTCTCAATAATCAACTTTGTAATTTGCCTAAAAAGGAAGTTTACAATATTTCTCTGATTTCCATCTTTCAAGGAATTAAATTGGCATTTGAAGAATTTATTCTACATGTTAATCAAGATAGTACTCAAATCCCTAGAATCTGAATTCTTATATTTATTTGGACAAAATCCTAAAATTTGCGTGATTATAATAGTTCTCTAAATTCTTGTTTAATATTATTTCTGAATTTATATTACAAAAACTTTTTCAAATTGTGATTGCCTCAAACAATTATCCGAGAAACTCTAATTCAGTACTCAAGGTTTTTCATTGTTTCATTCCCCTGGATCGATAACTTTCGGGTTTATAAATTTATTTGCCACTATTTCTATAATTAATCTGTAGAAATTACAGTGATCAAATTGGCGCCGTTGCCGGGGATTTGAATAGAATTAATCTTGATATTGAATTTGTTATTGGAATATTGATTTGACCCTACTTTTCTGCTTTCAATTTAAGTTGCGTGAGAAAATTTTTCTGTCTGTTTCGACCGATTTGAAACTCATCTCGGCCGTGCTGAGAATTCATTCATCTCGGCCGGTTCGAGTTATATCTCGACCGACACAGAAAATTTATTCATCTCGGCCGTTTTGAGTGTTATATCGGCCGAGACAGACACATATATATAAAAAAAAAAAAAATTCACTGCTTTTTATTTCCAATCTGGCAGCAGCCGCAAGCTTGGGCAGAGTCCAAACTATCCCACTAACCGTGGCACTTTGGTCGGCAACTCGAGATCGACAATACGATCCAATGGAAATCTGCCCAATGGATGATGAGCAAAATTCACGGATGGACCCAATTATAAAATACCTAACCATTGGAGCTCTACCACAGTCGAAGGCCGAAGTGGCCCGATTAGTTCGAACATCTGCTCACTTCACGTTGATCGACCAACAACTCTATAGAAGATCTTTTCAAGGACATTATTGAAATGCATATCCGAAGAAGATAGCACTTCGGTCCTGGCCAAGATACACTCTGGTAGTTGTGGAAATCACTCGGGGTCTAGGAGCTTGGCCCACAAAACCATAACGGCAGGATTCTATTGGCCAACGCTTAAAAAGAATGCGGAAGAAGTGGTTCGGAAGTGTGACAGCTGCCAAAGATTCGCGAACTCAACACACTTGCACGCCGAGCCAATTCACCCGAACACTCCTGCATGGCTATTTTACCGATGGGGAATCGACATTGTGGGAAAATTGCCTAAGGCTCCAGGACAAAAAGAATATCTAGTGGTTGCCACCGACTCATTCACCAAATGGGTCGAAGCCGAACCACTTTCCAGAGAACGAGACACCGAGATGATAAACTTCGTATGGAAAAATATCGTATGCCGGTTTGGACTACCTCAAGAAATCATCACAGATAACGGACGTCAGTTCACGAGCAAGAAGTTTAAAGACTATTGTGAAACTCTCGGAGCTCGACTTATGTTCTCAACTCTGAGGTACCCGAAGGCTAACGGACTGGCTGAAACCTCCAACAAAACAATTATCAACATTCTAAAGAGGAAACTGACAGCCAGAAAGTCGGCATGGGTCGAAGAACTTCCAGAAGTACTCTGGGCTTACCGAACTACTTTTAAGACAGCCATCGGCGAAACTCTGTTCTCTCTAGCTTACGGAGTTGACGCGGTATCACCGGTTGAAGTCATTCAAAGGAGCCCACGAGTCGAGCTATTTGATGAAGAACAAAACCAAGGAAAGCTCTTCGAATCATTAGAGCTATTGGACGAGCAGAGAATGGAAGCATCCAGCCAAATGACAAAAAATCAAAGAAGGGTTGAAAGGTTTTACAACAAATCAGTTCGGTTAAGGGCTTTTCAAACAGGAGATTGGGTCCTTGGCCAAGTTTTTTAGAATACACAAGAACTCAACTCAGGAAAACTTGGGCCGAGCTGAGAAGGTCCATACATCGTCAGCTCGGTGGTCGGAAATGGAGCATATAGATTAAAGACTCCCGAAGGAAAAGATGTTCCGAATGCTTAGAATATCAAATACTTAAAGAAGTATTATTTTTAAGGATCCCAAGAGTCTTTCTGAGCTCAAGATACAAAAATGAATAGAGTTGTAACAGTTGTAGTACAAGTTGTAAACATGTTCGAGCTTTGAAAGTTCAAGTTATCGATTGTAACCTAGTTTGAATCAAATTAGTCTTGTTTATTATAAGATTGTTTCGAGCTACGAAAGATTGAATAAACAAAGTTCCTTTTAAAAAGTCAAGTTTATTTGAGAAATTACGTATCATCCTTAAAATGCTGCAAAGGGCATCCTTTGTAGAATAAGTCGGGTCTAGCCAACTGTGGACTGGGAACGAACCGTAAGTCGAGCCGTCGAGCTTCGCAAGTGCACCCAAAAATAAAATATAATATCCCTAAAATTCTATCTCCCGAACATCCCTAAAATACAATTCGGGGTAGGGAAAATTTGTTTCTTCTGTGTTCTTTTGCAGGAAAGGAGTCATTAAAAACAAGTGGACCCGAAAATCCATGGGCTATTGTTATGACCCGAAAATGAGCAAGCCCATTTTTGGAGTCCATCGATGAAAAAGAATCAAGCCCAAGCCCGAAAAACACTCAAAAGAGTATCTGGAAGACTTGACCGAGCTCGAACCAAAGATAGTAAAAACCGAGCTCGAACTACGGGGCTCGAACAAAGTTCAACGGGTAAGAGGAGCTCGGATAACTATCCTGAAAGAGTGTCAGATGATGCAGCTCAACTCAATGGGCGCAACCGTTCGAAACACCAATCCGACCGAAGTGGCGCGTCGATTAGCTAAAGGATACTGGTTCAATTGGGTTTCTATAAATAGGACCCTCATTTATTGTAACAGACACATTCAATTCAGCAATTAATACATCAATAAAAGCATTTCAAGTCTTTCAGCTCTATTAGTAAAGTTCAATTTCGCATTTACTAGTATTTTATTTACTCTCTCTTTAATTTTCGTTCAAGTACTCTTAAAAAAAGTAATCTCCAAAAATTCGAGCATCAACAAAAATTAATATTATTCATTACATATTATAAATCAAGAATGGTGATTAATAAGTAAGATGTGAGATATTGAATTGATCGATAGCAAAATACGAGTGAAATCAGTGCTTTTCTGGCCTGCAGCATGATTTTCATATTTCATTGAATATATGTATTTATAATTTTATATATGTATGTATCTCATTTTCATCGTCCTCTTCCTTTTAGGTACGGGGAAATTCGTCACAATTTCGTCGCTAAACTTAAATTCGGTCGCTAAATTTTATCGACAAACATTTTAACAATGGAAAAATTATGTGACAAATCCATCACTAGTAATGTTTAGCAACATAATTTTTCGTTGATAATTTGTATTTTGTAGTGAATGCAATGATCTTGAATTCTCTTCCCTTTCTGATCAGTACTAGTCAGTATTATATTTTCAGTAATGATCGTGTAAAGAAACTTGAAATTGATTTCACCTTTTCTGATCTTTGTTTTGGTTCAGAAATGAAAAGTCTATTCACATAAGAGAACCAGCTTTTCTTCTTTCCCATTTCAAAGTTAATAATGTGCAAACACCAATCATAAAATGTGAGAGAGGGGGATGATGCATACACAAAGAAGAATTCATGTGAAGCAAATATCCAACATTTTCTTGGATTTCTTTCAATCTCCCTTATTTAGGAGAGGGTTCATGCGTATGTATATGTTGGGTATCAGGCTTGTTGGCTCTGATTCTCCTATCAGTTCCTGCCGGATCCCGACTGAGCCTTGATTGGACTCAATTTCCACGCACGGGAGTCGAACCTCCCACTCTTCAAGCTTGAATTGGCCTTACTACTATGGATCTGCTTTTCTTCGGTCTTCTTGACTTACGTATGGTTGTCGGAGCCCTGCCTCTTTGATTCGGGGCTTCGTTTTGGCTCAGAACTCACCTCTGTGTGGGCCTTCGACTTCCAACCGACCAACGGCTTTGATTATGGGTAGAAGCACTCAAGGCTACACTCAAGCTCACAGGATCTCTCAGCGAAGTTCATTTTTCAGGCCACGGAGGGTTCGAAAGGTTAGAGAGATGGGAGAGCTTTCTAGAGAGAGAAGAGTGAAGCGGCTGTTAGTGTTAGGGTTTGATCGCACAAGTGAAGTGAGCACCAGATCAGAAAAGATATATATACATGGATCGAGTCAGTGTAACCGCTCCAACAACTTACCGACCCAAAACCCGGACCTCAAACCTAATCCATAAAACCAGACCTAAACGTAAGATGGGTTCGATTTATATAACTGGGCTTTGAAGAAATAACCCAAGGCCAACAAAATCCCACATTCTCCACCTTTGGCCGGGGTTGCGAAGGTTGTTCACTTATTTGAGTTATCAGCATCGCCATGTGCCTAACTATTCATGTACTAGGACTTCTGAGGCAGGGCAGAGGCACACTAACACACAAGCTATGGTACCTGCACAAGCCACAATTAAACAAAAATGATAATACATAAATTACATAATGTTTTTATCAATATAAAACTTTAAACAAAAAACACAAATCACATAACGTATACTTAAAAGTTCAATATTTTGATGATACTAAAATATTTTTCTACTTAATCATATTCAATGCTCAATTAAAAAATTTTCCAATTATATATATTTATATATATATTAGTTGGGCTCTTTATTTCTGAAAAGTTTTGGTGCTGAAAAAGCCCAAGTGATAGAATATTATAGAAGCTTCTGAAACTACATTGGCCTATAAATATATCACTCGGGTTGAAAGAATATTTCTTTTAAGTGATCGTCGCCGTCTCTCTCTGGTATGATTCCTGCGCCTTACCTTTGATTATTGGTTATGAATATTAATTTATCGAATCTGTTGACTACACTATGGTTTGATTCGATGTGGTAAGTCACTTAGTAGTAAATTAAATCTAAACAGTTAAAGTCTTTCGCTGATTTTTTTTTTTTGGATCTTCGTTTCATTTTTTTGTTGATTGTGTTCGGCAATACTAGATGTAATGCTCAGGTGAATAGGCTGCGTCAATTTCATAGACCGTTGTGAATTGTGATGTTATATTTTCCCCTTAAATACGGCTAATGGAGGGAGGATTTTGTGGCGGTGTTATAGTGGCTATGCATATGATTGTGGTTGGCGTTTTCGTATGTTCAAATATTACACTTGATTATCATCATGTTTTTATGTGGAGTTTCTCGTTTGGGATAGGCCTGCGAACGAAAGAATGGGTAGAAGATACAGTAGAAGTCCGTCTCCTAGGGGTTACAGCAGGAGATACCGGAGCCCGAACCCAAGGGGCCGTTATCGAGATCTCCCGACTAGTCTGCTCGTCCGTAATCTTCGCCATGATTGCAGGTTTGCTTGCTTGAATATAATGTTCCCTAATGAAATATGATATTTAATATGTAGCATTTTGTTTACGATTTTGGCATATGGGCTTGTTCTTAACTGTGCTGCTGAACTGTGTTACAGGCCGGAGGATCTCCGCGGGCCATTTGGGGAATTTGGTCCGCTTAAGGACATTTATTTACCACGTGACTATTACCCTGGGTAAGCATTTCTATTTACTAACTATTCTGATCTTGGCATCTGAATAAATTTGAACATGCTCTTGGCGTGATATCCACTCTTTACTACACTCTGTTAACTACTGTGCTCCTGATTAGTCAGTCTGTCCAACATTTGTGATAGTTCTATGAGCTTCTTTCATGTTCTTATTCTAAGCGATGAAGCACAAGAATGAAGTAGTTAGAGGTCAAGATCATCTTAATGATGAACTTGAAGATTGAAGCAAGGTTGATTATTATACAATTGTGATGAAGTTCTGAGTCTTGACCTTGCTCTCACAAGGTTAGCTATTCGTAATTGTTTTTTGTTGTACTTTCATGGGTGAGCTCACTTTCTTCCCACCCAATGTTGATGTTAAGCTTCCAATGAGTACTGGGAAGCTGCAGTTTCTGGTCGGGTGTTTGTGGGATTCTTATTCATCTCATGTCTGACGGATCCTCTTGGTTTCGTGTATCGTGTAGGGAGCCACGAGGCTTTGGTTTCGTGCAATACGTTGACCCTGATGATGCTGCTGAAGCCAAGTACCAGATGGATGGTCAGGTCCTTCTTGGACGAGAATTAACTGTTGTGTTTGCTGAGGAGAACAGAAAAAAGCCTTCGGATATGAGGGCACGAGAGCGAGTCAGGTTAGTGGACACATTTTATTGTCATTCCATTCCATACTAGTTAACATGATTAATGCGAGTTGCGTCATGATTACAAATAATTCTATTCTGAACGAACGCCCCCCAGACGTCATTCCAGATCACCTCGCTATCGTCGAACTCGAACATACTCCCGAAGCCCAAGCCCCGGTTACTATTCTCCAGGAAGGCATTACTCCAGGTATTCAATTCACTAACAACATTATTATGCCACTAAGTTTAGTAATAGTTGTGACTGTTGGATACATTTTGGTTTGCTTGTGAACTGAATGCAGAAGATCCATGTCATCTGGTGGACGAGAAAGGTCTCCATACGAGTGGAGAGGCCGAAGTCGAAGTCGAAGTCGGAGCAGTAGCAGGAGTTGGAGCCCAGAAGGCTACTGATGATATTGTTTGTATGATGGGGATTTTGGGGCAGTGCTTGTTGATATCGTGATGTTCTTCTAGATTATGGTGTTTGTTGCTGTTACTTAAATTAAAATATGCTAGCTAATTTCATTGCTGCTTTTATTTGTACTTGTCATTCAGAGGCATCCCATGATCAAATTCTGTGCATCGTTAATACTTGCTATGGTTGTTGGATGAAAGAGGAATTTTCTAGGATGCAGATATTTAGATCAGCTATCATGTTTGAAGTATTATTTTATTTTACTGAGAGAGTGAACATCTCGAAAGGAAGGTCTTGGTTGATTCTTCTGCAACAGCATCTGTCGCGAATGCCACGTTTATATATATATATATATATATGCTTACATCGTTTTACAGACTCATCCAGTTTCATGGGTTAAGACGGCCATCTGTTCATTTATCAACTTGAGCTCTAGCAGTCTGTCTCCTTAAAAAAAAAAAAATGAGAGAAAAAATTAGTCGAGAATGCGTAAAATTTTGGTAAACAACATTTTCCCTTTAATTGTATCATTAATCTCCAATTATAATGTAAAATCAAATGGGGAGCTGTCGTTTTTCATAGTTAATGCTGGCGATTATATTATATTTTATTTTTATGAGAAGGTGATGAATCATGGCAAGTACTCTACTCTTGGTCTCGTTTAAATGAATAGGTCCTTTACTTCTTTCCTTTGTAAAATACAACTAGAGAAACTTATCATCAAATTCAAGGGAACACACACTCCCTCTCCTTCCCTTTGTAAGATGAGTGTTTGTATTCCAAGTGGCCGAGGAATACCATAACCCACAAAACAACCATCTCTTGAATCATTAATTAATATCACTTGTCGCCCTTGCAAAACCAAAACCAAAACCAAAACCATCACATCATCCATCCATTTGACCTCTTATCCTTTGATGTTGGACAATATTAACATATGATAACATTCTAGTTTCATTTTTCCTGGAAATTCACCTAACCTCCTATCTTAGTCTCCTAGAGTGCATGGGCATTGAATTTAATCTCACACCCTTTATTCTGGTTTGCCAATTCATTACATTATTTAATTTGTTTGGTGTACGAGATGACCCAAAAAATATTAATAACAACAATAATAATATCGAAATTTCCTCCAAATTAGTCGGTTTCCCCATGTAGACGAGTGTGAAGAAGGGGTGGCAAAAAGAGAGCCTTCTTGTTATCCTCCTAATTCTCATCTCCACACTCCTTAAAATCATTAACAATTCCACAATTTCATTCACACTCCCCTCTCTTTTAATCTCACCAAACTCACATCCTAAATCCATATAGTTTGTTACAAAGGAAAAAAAAAAAAAAAAAAAAAAAAAAAAAAAAGAAGAGTAGCTAACGTTGCAAACCTACCAATTCTCATAAAAATAGCCTCATTTCACCCCTGCATCTTTTTTACTAATTTCTCTTTCTGCACCAATGGAGGCTCTCTCCCTGAGTTCCTCCATCTCCATTGCATCCAGCAGCATCCTCAAAGTTTCCGGCTTCAAGCATCGAAGGCTTTCATTACGCACCATGATCTGCTGCCAAAATGGTAGCCAGGCTATCAAGTCCACGGAGATTTCTTCCGTGTTGGCAGAGACGTCCACGTTGATCAGCCAAAATAATGGATCAGCGTTGATGGAAGATCGGAGTTTAGTCTTGAGTCCGAATGGGAAGGATTTGGGAATGCATGATGAAGGTGGTATCGGCATTGTCAAATTTCTGAGAGGAAAAACCTTCCTCATCACTGGTGCAACTGGATTTCTGGGCAAAGGTATTGTCTTTTCCCACTCTCTTCACAATCCTCCAGCTACTCGTTTAACTCTTTTCGGTTGTCTGAGTTTCAGTTCTCATCGAGAAGATGCTGAGGACAGCCCCCGATGTTCACAAGATATTTGTCTTGATCAAGGCCAAGAGCAAAGAAGCTGTGGCAGAAAGATTGAAGAATGAAGTGAGCTTTGCCCTCATCTCTCTCTCTCTCCCCACTAATTTCTTGTGCAGAGTTTCCTGATAAAAATGTTTGGGCGTGTGTAGATCATCAATGCAGAACTCTTCAAGAATCTGAAGCAAATTCATGGAATATCATACCAAGCTTTCATGTTGAGCAAGTTAGTTCCTGTGGTTGGAAACGTGTGTGAAACTGATCTTGGATTGGATGAAGATACAGCTGAGTTGATGTGCCGAGAGGTTGATGTAATCATAAATTCTGCAGCTACCACCACCTTTCATGAAAGGTTATGAATTCAATCATTCATACATACTGTTATGGGTATTCAAGCATGGGATGGATGACTGATGATGTTCAGGTATTGTATTCCAGGTACGATACAGCTCTGGACATAAACACAGGCGGCCCCACCCGACTAATGAGTTTTGCCAAAAAATGCCTGAAACTGAAGCTCTTCCTACAAGTATCAACAGGCAAGTAAGAGTAGTTTGATTTCATGGAGTTTGTGCTTTATCTAGAACTAGAACTAGAACAGATAGATATTAAGTAAAACACAGCATTTCTATTAGTGTCCAACTTCTAACAAACTAACTTCCTAGAATCTTACTAGTTAGTCTAAATATGCAGCATATTACAGGTGAATCTAACAAGTTCTTTATATATATATATATATTTTTTAAAAATTTAACCAGCTTACGTAAATGGACAAAGGCAAGGCAGAATTATGGAGAAACCTTTCTGCATAGGAGAAAGTATAGCAGGCGAGAATGTTGTAAATGGGAGCAAGCAAGTATCAGTTCCCCATTTGAGTGTTGAAGATGAAGTAAAGATAGTTATGGAAGCAAAAAGAACTCTTGATGATGATTCACTTCCTCAAAATATGAAAGAACTAGGGATGCAGAGGTAATGTATCTAATCTAAATCTATCATAAAGAAAAGGATATCAAGATCTCATTCCTAATGGGATCTGTGATCCATCCAACAGGGCAAATAAGTTTGGATGGCAAGATACATACGTGTTCTCTAAGGCTATGGGAGAAATGATGATAGATAATCTAAGGGGTGATGTACCTGTGGTTGTGATTAGACCCAGTGTCATCGAGAGCACGCACAAAGAACCATTCCCTGGATGGATGGAAGGAAGCAGGTAGGTACCTTTGGATGAACTATCGATATTTTATTTCTTCAGTCAACTAAAAATATATGTTCACCAGGATGATGGATCCCATCATTATGAAATATGGAAAGGGGCAGCTCACTGGATTTCTTGTCGACCCCGATGGAGTTCTTGACGTTGTGAGTAGCTATTGCTGATTGATTAACTTTGTTATAGTTGTTACCTGTTTGGGACTGAAGAAATTGGCATGGTTTAGGTTCCCGCGGACATGGTTGTTAACGCAATACTGGCAGCTATGGCAAAGCATGGGGCAGCTGGAGAACCAGAGTGTAACATCTATCAGGTTGCGTCATCGGTTGTCAACCCATTAGCTTTCAGGGACCTGGCCACATTTGCCCACGAACACTTCAGTACCTCACCTGTCATGGATCCGTCCGGAAGCCCAGTGATCGTTCCAAAAATGAAGCTATTCAGCTCCATGGAAGATTTCTCCTCTCACCTGTGGATGCATGCAATCAACACAAGTGGATTAGGAGCTTTAACCAACCTTGATGGGAAAAGGGCTCAAAAGCTCCAACTCATGTGCAGAAAATCAGTGGAACAAGTAAAGCATCTGGCAAGTATTTATGAATCATACACATTCTACAGTGGAAGGTAAAATCAACACATCACCCTGTTGTACTCTCATAGTAGTTAAGACTAAGAGATGTGTAAAATAGCAGGTTTGACAACAGCAACACCAAAAAGTTGATGGGATGCATGTCCAAGGAAGAGAGACAACTGTTTGGATTTGATGTCGAGAACCTGGACTGGAAGGATTACATCACTAACGTTCACATTCCAGGGTTAAGGAGGCATGTCATGAAGGGAAGAGGCGACAGTTAATAATGCAGCTTCACTCAAACCCAAACCCAAACAATAGATGATTATTATTATTAATTTATGTAGCCAAATGTAAAAGGGTGTTTTCTTTCTCTTTATTTCTGTTTCTATTCATGTTCAGCACAACCAAGTACTATCCTTTAAGAAGAAGAAGAAGAAGCCAGCTCATAAAATATTTATAGGACAGTCACAAGTGCGTCTAGGATGAACTGTACGAATACATGCTTCACTTTCTACACTTCTGCCAACACAAATTGACAAATATACAAGCTGAGAATCTTTCTCGTGTTTTAGGCTTCACCTGTTCAATCTCAAGTATTATAACAGGGAATATAACATCAATTTCTGGCTGTATTTGCATGCTCAGAATATAATACGCCTAAAATTCAATTCACAGCAAAAAAAAAGTAGCAGCAGGTAGGCAGTGGTTTCTGCAATCAAATTGTCTCAAAATTACAGTTCAACAAATTTACAGCAACTCTGATTTAGAGAGGTCAAAATATAAGCTCATACAAGCAAAAGGGTATATAAGAGAGAGAAATTGGGAAATGCACCTTGGGCTATGTTGATGGAGAGTTTGGCACAGTTTTCTTCATCGGAAAATCCATCACTGAAAAGATATTCCATTGGACAAGCAAGCATTTGGATTTCAAAACTAATGGATCATATATTGCAACAAAATTTGGACAGATCTACAGTAAGCATATAGCAGAACCATTGTTCTTGCTCATACTCAAATATCCTAATCTATCAATCACTCACGAAAATATTAAATAGAACAAAAAGGAAAAGAAAACCGTTACTATTATACATCAGAATTCTACAATCCAATGTGATAGAATAATGAAGGCACGAGGTCAACAACAGACCAGGCAAGACCAGCATATTGAAGGAGCCTAATGCCAGTATCCACCTCAAATGATGTCTGCTTGGAGAAACAAAACACTTTCTGGAGATACCCGGACTGCTTCATTTCATCGGACTTCTTATCGGTAGAGGTTCCATTTAAGGTAGGTATATAGCTTGTCGATCTTATTGGGATTCCCAAAGTATTAGCAAATATTGGTAGAATCCATTTGGCAAGAGCCTTGCTGCAGAACTTCACAAGAAGAATTGTTGGGATTCCTAGTAGTAAACGACCCACAAAGGCAAGGAATGTTAGCTGATGGGAAAATACACGAGCAACATTCTCATGGTGAAACTGATGGAATGTCTGGTGGATACCAATCACCTGTATCGTATAATATCCAGTTAATGATACTTGCCAAGAGAATTGAGATAGGAAAAGAAAGCTGAAAGTGTACAGTGGAAATATATTTTGTTGACTATGCAAGTGTAAGAAACAATAGTTTGCTGAAACGAAACTGTGGTGATCAAATTGTTACACAATAATGCAAATCAAGTGATACAAAAGACAGTTCAAGTAAAACTAAGCAGATATAACATGCATTAAAAAAAAAAAATAATAGAAACAGGAAGCAGCACTTACAATGCCCAGGACAACACCATCGAAGGCTGTGTGATACTCAAAACTTGGTGTTGGCATCTCAGGAGTTGGGTATGCAAAAATTAACAAGAAGCATAGGGTGGCCCAGAAAGATACAACTGCACACAAAAACTTGATTCTTAAGAATCTGAACCAACACAGAAAATACAGATGTGTCATTCAAGCATTAACTTTACATTGAGCATTTAACAAGATTCACCATTTGTCTATTTATTCTGGCCATCTCTCCATTAACTGACCAACTATTGGTAATTAGATGGTATATATTAGCAATTATCTGGTGTAGCCTCTGTTTCATTTTTCATGGCTAAATATTCTTGCTGGTCCCGTCTACAAGTAGCGGAAACTGAGGTTCTAATATATATTTTTTCAATAGTATAAAAAATGTGCTTGCAACTTGTAAGAAATTTCATGAGACTAATTGATGCAGAGGTATGTTCTGCAGAAGGGAATCGGAATTCTAACCATTTTGACCAGAAACTACAAAGTCATCAATGTATTCAGACACGGAGAGCCATATAGCAAGGATCCCTAATCCGAAAGCCAGACCACCAATAATATCAATCAAGCTGTGCATTCCAAGGTACATCCTTCCTGACAAAATAAAGATTTTTTTATACAAGCATAGGCATTAGGTCATAGTACAATCCAAGAGGGGAAAGAAGAAAGAAAAATCTGGGTTGGCCTACATCCACAGATAAAATTCCCAAAGGCTGTAACTTTTCTTTTAATATTTCATTAATGGGTATTATAATGAAAGGAGATGAAAGAATCATATTCGTGATTTTCAAAAGTAGGAGACCATTACATATATGCAACAAATAGAAACTTACCAAATCCAATGAGACCAACAACTAGACAAGCCAGGACGAATCCAACCAGTCTAACGGAGAGACTACTTTCAGTGTAATCCAGAATGTAATGTAAGAGGTACCTGGATAACCACTCAATAAGACTACTCAACAGAATAAAGACAACCTATGATGCATGCATACATAAAATCAATTTGTACACCAGAAGAAACAGTCACCATGTTTGAGAAAGAAATTTGAACTTTTTTCTTCTCCCAATTTAACAAATTCAAGAAAATCCTCGTACCCTGACAGGCAAACGGTATTAAGAGTGTGTGAAGAAGGTAATCCGTATTCCATTGCATTATCCTCCTCATCCTTGGTGGCTGTTACTCTTCTAACGGGTGGAGAACTCGGTCTAGGAGCTGAAACCACATCCTACAAACCATAAATTGAATCAGAAAAAGGATCACAGATGCATGTTATTTGCTCCACGACATAAGGAAGTTACCTTTATGCAGTTTCCCAGATAATCACAAAAAGCAATCAAGAGAGTCATTTGCCTAGCCAATTTCGAATGCCCAGTCTAGAGAACATAACCATAAGCATAATCAATGACTTTTCTGTACAAATTCAACAGCCCTAATTTCCTTGTTCTCTCAATCATCAAATCTGATAAACACAACTGCAACAAAATTAAGCATATGAAGGGGGTTGAGAGGATACCCAGAAAAGCAAGGGAAGAAAGGCAGTATAAAATGGCACTGAAACAACGCATGATAACCAAGAAAAAAATGCATCCAGTTGTCTGTGCTGGTATTTCTGCAAAAGCCCAGAAAAATCCACTCAAAAACAATGGATAAACATCCTTTAAAAAAAACAACAATCCGGCATATCTCTTCAAGAAAAACGCATCCAAAAAATAAAACCTGAATCTTGATGATAATGGGAGTTCCAGATTTCACATGGTGAGTGACCCATGGCTGTGTCAATGATCTGAGCTTCTTAGTCACCTCCAATTTTGAAGATATCACTATCCAAAGTGCCATCCCACATAATGATATTACTTGCCATCCAATTGGCATGCTCCCTCTATTTTACCGTCTCTAGGAGAAAGAGGGGGAGATTGAACAATAAGACGAAGGAATCAATCGAGAATCGTGAAGAAATATCAAAAGCAGCAATATATTGTCAACAAATGAAAAACCATGCGGACTTGGACCATAATTTTTATTGAATTATTTTTTCTATAATGGCGAGTGGAAGCTTCTTTCCTGTTGCCTGGCAGCTGCAAATGGCGTGGAATAACATTAACATGGTGTTTTTGACCGCAAAAAAATAAGAATTATTCCATTTCTGAGTCTCCACTCTCTTCGCCTTTACTAAAACCATGCGTGCGATATCCTACAACTGCAACTGCTTTCCAAAGATTACTAACTATAATTCCAATCAATTCAATTATAAATTTCTCTCTTCTCTTCTCCAACTTAATTTTATTTTTACTTCACTTTACTTTTCTAAATAAATTATCGATACAAATTTTACTAAATTTTTAAAAAATATATAACAAATATTTAATCTTTTAATTATGATTTAAAAATACTATTATATATTTTAAAATTATTTAATTAATGTGACTGAGAAAAATGAAGCTGTGTTTTAAATAAATAAATAGATGTAAGACTTTTCAAAAATAATAAATTTGAAACTCATGTCCGCATATAATTAAGTTATTCCTTATTAAATTAGGATACTTGTGATTGATTTAGTATGGTGGATATCCATTGAATCCAAAAAGGAAATACAGACCTCGGTCGTCCATATACATTCTATAAATTGAAATACTCCTTAATTATAGGATATGACTAATTACTAAAGATGAAAACGTGATTGTTGATATAGTTAAATTTCTTTATTAATGATTAATTAATAATATTATACTCCACTTAGTTTGTGAGGAGAGTTGAAAGTAAAAGAAACCGGTAAAAAGTAAGAAACAGAAAAGGTTGATGTAATAAAATCGGAGTTTTGCTTAATTTGAGCTACACGCCTATTAGTATTAGTGTTATTACAACTACAACTACAAACTCCACCTATATTTTCTCCGCTCATTTTTATTTGGTGGCTCCGCTAGGGTTTCCAGTTATTCCGGTCTCACCTTTTGTCTGTCTATCTGCAATACAGGTTCTTCTCTACCTCAGGTGAATTTACCCGCACTCGCCCCTTCTCTGCCTTCTCTTTTATTATCCATATCTGTCTATCCATTTCTCTGCACATTCAAGTTTTTTATTTTTTCTTTTTTCTTCAACTTGGTTTTTCTTGCATTTTCCAAGTGTTCAGCTGTTTCTTTGCTGATTCCTACATCATCTTAATTTTTCCAAGCCCCCTACTTTATTTCTAGATTGATTTTGTTCGAGTGATGCATGATCTAGTCTTTGTTGAACTTTTGTTTCTTTTTTTTCAAAAATAGAGATTTTTTGACAAGTGATAATGGAAAGTTTGGAGTTTGATTTATTTACAGTCTCTGGGATCGCAGATTTTCCGCGTTACGGTGGGAGCTTTTTGTTGAAGAATTGTTGGGGGGAAAATGAGGTCTTCATGGGCAGATGCTGTCGAGAATGCAGCTGGTGGATCTTCCGAAAATGCTGGGACAAGTGGTGGGAATGAACGCCCTTCAGGCCCGGCTAGGTCTGCTTATGTTCCCCCTCACCTTAGGAACAAACCTGCGGCTGCAATCGAGCCGCCTGCTTCATCAGTAGGTGGACCTCAATCTTTTAACGATAGGTCTGGTTATGGTGGACCGACTAGTGGGTCGCGGTGGGCTGGCTCTAGGTCTGATTATGGCCGCCAAGGGTATGGTCGAGGAAGTGGGGGATGGGGTGGGAGAGGTGGTTGGGGTGGCCGGGAACGGGAGGTCAATCCCTTTGGCAATGAAGATGTGGATGCTGAAACAGAGCAAGCTTTCAACGAGCAGGAGAATACTGGCATTAACTTTGATGCCTATGAGGATATACCTGTAGAGACGAGTGGGGATAACGTGCCACCGCCTGTGAATACATTTGCGGAGATTGATTTGGGGGATGCACTTAATTTGAATATTCGCAGGTGCAAATACGTAAAACCAACTCCCGTTCAGCGACATGCAATACCAATTTCCTTAGGTGGTCGAGATTTAATGGCTTGTGCCCAGACAGGGTCTGGCAAGACAGCTGCATTTTGCTTCCCAATTATTAGTGGAATTATGAGGGGGAACTTTCCCCAGAGACCACGTGGTGTTCGCACTGTTTTTCCTCTTGCTCTTATACTTTCACCTACAAGAGAACTCTCCATGCAGGTGATCTGTTTTTCATTTTTGTTTTCATACTGATTTATATGTCGGAATCTTTAATGACCTTGTTGCATTTGACTTGCAGATACACGATGAAGCTAAAAAATTTTCGTATCAAACTGGTGTTAGAGTAGTTGTTGCTTATGGAGGAGCTCCAATAAATCAGCAGGTTTCTATCGGTGTTATTAATTTAGTTCAAAATCTATTTTATTATTTAAAATGTTTTGTTTCGACTGATATATAATTGCTTTATACTTCATTTTCTCTTTTGGGATCCAAGCAGAGAATGTGGTTTATATGATTACATAATGCTTTCTACAACATGTAGATGCTTGAGTGATTTTATGGTTTTCCCTTTCCTCGAGGTCCATGATTTGATTTTACTAATGCAATTATACTTCACCTTAATAAACTTTAATAAGATGACCTGGTGTACATACACGACGTGCATCTAGACGAACACTGTCAAGATCCAACTCTTTCTTACAAAACCGGCTTGAATGGTGAGGAATGCCCACAGTTAATTTGGTACATTTAACAAAACACACATGCAGTCACACATGTTAATTTTCATTTACATTCGCTATGTATGTCCAGCTTCATATTCTCATTTTCAATCCCCAAAAAAAAAAAAAATCCTTTTTGCATCTGAGGCATGACTTTGATACCACTCTTGGGCCGCAAATCAAAGTGTGGACCCGCAAAATCTTCATATGAGCACAATATTGCCCATTTTAAATCCGGATCCAAATTGTTTTGCTTTTAGGCTTACTGGAGATATAGGCTTCACTTATCAAACAACAAATCCTGTGCTAAATTGGTGTGGGAACCAAACCAACATATGTATTCTCCCAAAACTAGAAACTTGTGAATGCAGTTATTTTTGTTATACTCTTGATTGAAAGTTTTAAGGTTCATTTTACTGAAAATTTTTGTACCAAATACCCTCTAGATATCTTTGTTTCAACTTACAATTGACTAAAAGTTATTAATTTGTTTGAAGCTACGTGAACTTGAGAGGGGAGTAGACATTCTGGTGGCAACTCCTGGAAGATTGGTTGATTTGCTTGAAAGAGCCAAAGTCTCATTACAGATGATAAGATATTTGGCTCTTGATGAGGCAGATAGAATGCTGGATATGGGTTTTGAGCCTCAGATCAGAAAGATAGTGGAGCAGATGGATATGCCACCACGCGGTGAAAGACAGACACTGCTATTTAGTGCGACGTTTCCAAAAGAGATCCAGGTCATAGTTGTAAATCAATCTTGAATTCCAATCTTCATTTGATTCTTTCCCCTTTACTAGAAAGTTCTCTAAATTGATGTGCAAACCATATGCATTTAAACATGCCTTTGAATGTTTTAGTAAGGTTAGTCACAATATTCTGTTTGTTATTGTTGTCTAATACTAATTGGTTCCTTTATCAAGTTATATTACCTATTTTACCTTTTCCTTTTGCTTTAAGCAACCTGAGGTCAAAACAATACTTTTTGGAAGGAAAGTGAACATCAATTTTGGGCTTAGAAACCGAGTATATGTAGAATTTGGATACAAGCTATTAATAGTGTTTTTAATGGAGAGTATGTTGCAATTATCACCAAATTGGGCAAATAATCTAATTTTAATTTTCTGATATTTCTTCTTGTTGATGTACAGAGGATGGCATCAGATTTTCTTTCAAATTACATCTTTCTGGCAGTTGGAAGGGTTGGTTCGAGTACAGATTTAATTGTTCAGCGAGTTGAATTTGTTCATGAGAGTGACAAGAGAAGCCATTTGATGGACCTTCTTCATGCGCAAAGGGCAAATGGAGTTCAAGGGAAGGTATGTTGGTGTTCTAGTGAATAAATATAATTTACTCCTTTCGGATCTTCTGGTTTAATTTATTTGGTATTTTGGTGTGTAAGAAAATCATGGCATTGTTATAAATAATATATATATATATATATATATATATATATATATATATATATATATAGTTGTGATCTGGTGCTAATTGCTAAATAAAAGTTTGTGTTCAATAGAAATGAATCTCAGCTATTGAATTAATAGCATCAATGGTTGAGATTTAAGCATCAAAGATTGGAAAATTAAACATAATTTTATTTCGTGCTTAATCAATGAAGTATGATTTATAAAATAATTAAGCATGAAATCTTGAAAAAAAATTCAATCTCAACCATTGATTTTTTGAGACTAATGGTATAGATTTATTCCTATTTAATACAAACCAACTTTTAGCATGGGATGTACTCCATATATATATATATATATATATATATATATGTGTGTGTATATCAGAAAAAGCAAAACATGTACATGGATCCTTAAACTTTCCATTTTTAAAAATATTTCCCATTTTATTTGTAAAAACTCAGCCCTTGCATTGATTTGGTCCTTTTCTATTCTTTTTTTTTTTTTTTTTTGAATTGGTCTAGATTATTGATTTCCATAAATTTAATTTTTATATAAATTTAAGTACATACTACAAATCCTGTTTTCTACAAATATATGAATATGAGCCCAATTACACATCAAAGAAAGAAGTGCAAACAAACACTTGATGCTTACAAAATAAAACTATGAGGATCTAATGATGAAAATAAAAAATCACTTTTTCTGTTAAAATTGGTTATATTTGGATTGATAATGATTGCTGCGGTTGGTTTGAATCAGATTTTTTCTGTTATCTCATTATTTGTTTCAAGATGTTTCCTACTATATTTTTGAATGACCTTAACTTCAAATGGCCACAAAAAATGGGCTATACAAAAATTGTTAATAAATAGAGATTGGTTATTTGTGAATGACCAAGTCCACGAATGTCACAAAATGAAACATGGATTCATATTAACATGGAATTTCTTCTAGATATGTGGTAACACTATGTCATGTTCTCGGAATTTAGGTTATTTTCCATTATGAAATTGTAGAGAATTGATAGAGAAAGGAGTTGGAAGAGAGGAATCACAAACTAGGAAGAATAACAAAGAGAGGGGGAGAGAGAAAGGGAATTATAATATTTTCTTGCTTGATTCCATATGTGTTCAACACTAGGTCATATCCTTACAAATGAGCTAAAAAATAAAAGGCCTAAATTTACTTTGTAACTTCAAGTAAAAATATTAACCAACCCACTTTCATAACACACTACCAATGTTTTTTTTTTTTGAATGCACACACTACCAATGCTAAGTGTGCAATTTCCAGCTTGTATGTTGTCTCATCTATAGATGCAGTCCCATGTCTAGTAAGTTGCGTCATATGGTTACCAAAAATCTTAAGTTTACATATTTTCTTCTTCTTCTTCTTCTTCTTCCATTATGTAAATGTACCCAGCTTGCTTCTTTAATAGGCATGCTTAACTCTCTATTCATAAAAAGCATTTTTATTTGGTGATGTTTGGCAGCACGCTCTTACTTTGGTATTCGTGGAGACAAAAAAAGGAGCTGATTCCCTGGAAAACTGGTTATTTGTTAATGGGTTTCCTGCTACTACAATTCATGGAGATAGAACACAACAGGTGAGGAATATACAGACATTGATTTGTATCATGTGTAATGGTATTGATTTTGCTTGATGTTAGTTTAGTAATTGGAAATGGTGCAATTAGTTATGAGGGTTTGTATTTAAGTTGAGCAGATATGTATTTGGTGGTATGATGATGTTTGAGTTTCAGGAACGAGAGCTAGCATTAAGATCATTCAAGAGTGGAAATACGCCAATCTTAGTGGCAACTGATGTGGCAGCTCGTGGTCTTGATATCCCCCACGTGGCTCATGTTATCAACTTCGACCTTCCCAATGACATCGACGACTACGTTCACCGCATAGGACGCACAGGTCGCGCAGGCAACTCGGGATTGGCTACAGCCTTCTTCAACGAGAATAACATGTCGTTGGCAAAGCCACTGGCTGATTTGATGAAGGAAGCAAATCAGGAGGTACCCGAGTGGTTGACTCGGTTTGCATCTCGAACTTCCTATGGAAGTAGTAGGGGTAGGCGAGGAGGAGGCGGGCGCTTCGGTGGTCGTGATTTTAGAAGAGACCCGTCTTTCAGTAGGGGGAGCGGCGGCAGTGGGAGTGGGGGTGGCAACTACTATGGAGGAGGCGGGGGACACCCAAGTGCGTGGGATTAGTAGGTAGGTAGGTAGTTAGTGTGAATGGTGTCTCATTTATGGAGTATTAATGTTGTGATGAACGAACGAGTACATATCTCATGTCATATGTTTCTTCTCTCATGCTTATTGCTGCTACCTACCTTCCTTTTTTTGACCACCCAGCTATTTCCCCTCCTTGTGATTGAGAAAGAAGAAGTAGCAGTAATCCATATCCAATTGGGATTTACTTTTACATATGCTATCATTCTTATTATTTTACATTTTGTTCACTGCTTCTATATTCTATTACTATTTCATTTCAACCATTGCTCATGCCAAAACAGCAAACAAGTTGTATTCTCGCAATTAAGCAACTCTTCTCTGACTGAGAAAGGTCACAACACCCTCATCTTTAATTAATATAATTCCCCTTAATTATGATTGATCATTGATAAAATAAAAATAAATCTAAGCTTATAATGTCCATTTAAGTTAAATAGTTTTGGAATGTTCTATTACCATAACAATGCTCAAGGTTTGATGACAACAACACTCGACTTTGTTTAGTTGTCACACAACATCCCAATATTAATTATTTTGCAAGTTGGTTGCTGGTGCTATGCTACTGGAAAAGTTGAACCACTTCATCTTCATCATCAGCTGAGCTGCCATTGGTATAAGAAACCTGAGTGTGTGTTGTGTTGTGTTGCCTTGCCTAAACCTTACCTATATAATATACATGAAGAATAATATCAATGTGACATAGTCACAGCTAAAAATATGGGATTTCTTGTTGAAAATTATGAACGTACACTCTAATATTACCAGAAACAAGATAGACAGACTTTGCATTACCCATTATTAGGCTAGGCGAAACATGTAATCTCAGCTATGAACTTTAAAACATCTCAACTTGGGAAACAAGTGAAGCAATTGGTCATGGCTCCGTCTCTACAAAGAAAATACATATGATATTAATGATAATGGAATAAACGACAAGGAGAATTGAGCAAGTAAATATTGGTATCTCCTACCTTTATGCCAATACAACCATTGACATCCAGGGTGGTGATTGTATTACTATTATACCGTGAAAGGGCCTCCAAACTCTTGTCTGTAACTCCCACTATTCCAAACAGGCTGCACCACATGCATATATATATATATATATATATATATATATATATATATATATATATCTTAATATGATATTTACTTAGCATTGCATTGCATTGCATTGCACATACATACCTCAGAAACTCCAGTGACCTACAGCCTTCCGCAATAGCAATCACTCCTTCATCAGTGACGCGCACACACCTTATGTTATAGCATAGCATAGCATAGATTAGTTCAATTTCAAACACAATAAACGACCGACAGCCATCCATAGATATTCCACATACCATGTCAAATTCAGTGAAGTCAGGTCTTTGCACTTGGCTATACAAGAAAGGCCTTCATCAGACAGATTCTGAGATATTTTATTTATGCAGAGTCAGTCAGTCAGCCACAGCCAGCCTCGTTTAATGTAAATTCCTCTAAGCTAGATATACCTGAGCACCACATAGATCCAAAAACTGAAGGCGACTCAATAGAGAGATCTTCTTGTAAGCAGCATCTGTGAAACTGTATGAAAAATTCTCTCTTTAGTAAGATTCTCACTGCTTGCTGACTAACAAGTAATAGTGATTCATCTTTTTACCTGGAAAGGGCATAAAGATTCAAACTCTCAAGTGAGGAGCACTTCACCAGTATCATTTGCAAACCCTTATCTGTTAGTTTCACGCATCTAAAATACCGAGCTTATCAGATATTAAAAACTTATCAGAATATTTAACCATGCAAGAAGAAATACAATGCAACACAGATTTTATTGAATAAGACCACAATACCTTGTAAGGTTCAACAGCTGCAATCCTTGATAATTTTCCGCAATCAATCTTAAGCTTTCATCAGTGACATTCTGTAGTCTTGGATGTAAGATGATCATGCAAGATCGAAAGAAAAAACACAAGTGTATAGCAGCTCCCACAAACAAATACATTCAGAATACCTTACAACCACTCAGGTTCAAATCAATCACAAATTTGCAGTAATTGACCAAGTTCCTAATGCCAATATCTGACACCCTGCAACAAGTCAAAACTTTTACAGCCGATATACTCATCAAAGTGTAGAATATATCTATACACCCAAGTGCAAAGATATCAAGTACCTGATATTCCAGTAAATTGAGAAAATCTTTATTTTTGGGCTATTGCAGGTTATAAATTCAATTCCTGCATCTGATATCTTTTGGCAGCCATTCAAATTAAGAATCTCTAGGTTTTTAATAGTATGTCCGCACTGCAAAGAAAAGCTTAATCATAAAAATTTACAGATTTTAGAAAAGGAGATGAACACAGACAAGGTTATCATGATTTAATCATTCTTCATAACTTGTGCATATTTCTTAGCACCTAGGCTATTATATAAACTCCTAGTCTATATCAATTATTTAGCTATACCTATCTTTTTTTTTAAGTTTTTGCATTGAAAATTCACAAGTTAATTGGACACTATCCATGATAGTTCTCATGCACTAGACTTGAAAAGAAACATTCATGAAGATGAACGATTGAGACTCAAAAAGACATACAAGCACCCAACATTAAAATCAAAATACCACCTTGGTTTTAACAATTTCAAGATGCTTGTCTTCAATATCTCGGGCAAACTCAAGGATTATATGCTTCACATTCCGATATCTCGGCTGCAAATCAAAATCACGAGTGCAGATTCGTCAAAGGCCCTTTCGTAATGTTTTTGCTTCAATTTAAATTAAAGACAAAAGGGTACATAATCCAAAATTGTGAAAGTCTAGCTCAGCTAGTAGAAACTCATTCAAATGTCATCATAGAAGGAGATTCTGAGTTCAAACTTCATTAGACGATGAGTATAAACTCCAGATGGTTGGTAATTTAATCAGAATACTACAACATTCAAATTTTAAAGGTGAACAATACTAAAGCAATTTTCTTCTTCAGCATGTTCATCAAGACTTTATCTGAATCAGCAAATTACATCTTCCTTTCTCATTTACAACAACAAAAATAAACCAATGGAAACAGAGAGAAGAAGACATGAACCAGTGAAAGAGCTGCCACAAGGCGATTCCCAGCATTACTCATCTCATGAAAATCAAGGACCTGAAAAAACCAAAGCCACGATTTTGAATGACAAAAAGCCCTTTTAAACCTGACCTCTAACTAAACATTACCAGAATTAATCTTCCAATAATTACATCATTAACACATCTTCATGAATTACTAGCAACGAGTTATGATCAACAACAAAAGACTAGACACATATACATCGACATATTTTCACATAGAGATTGGGTAAAAAAAAAATTACACCATCCCAATATCAAAGTTGAAAGCTTTGAGAGAAAAGGTACGTTAAAAGAACTTCAAAGAAGAAGATGAAGAAGCAGAGATGTACCAGCCATAGTGAAGGGTGAGAAATCAAATTCCGATTAATCCAAGGGCTGACGAGCAAAAGATTAATTAGATCTCTTTGAGGAAGTCTTGTGCTAACAACATTCATCACTTTTGGCACTGTTTCTCGGTTCCATAATTCTACTGTTTCTGCTTTTTCCACTTCCATTTACGCTTCTTTTCCTAAATTCGCAGCTCTGATTGCGGCTCAACTGAAACAGGTGATCAGCTCTACCCTTCTTGCAGTTTGGTCCCTCAACTTCAGTTTATTACTTTACTGCCTCCACATTTAAAAAATAAAGAAATAAATTGGAGTATAAAGTTTAAATTGGAGATGAGACGTCCTTTCTGTATTCAAACTCTTGACTAATTTTAGAGTTAGACAATTAGTGCGTGTCGGATTTTGTTATATTTGAGCTTAACGGGTCGTCTCGTGTTTGTGCCCATTATTATTATGCGAGTTTGCATTAAATTATCGTGTCATGTCAGAAAAGATTTAATTCTAAATGTAGAGTTAATAATTTATGTGTGTGGTATCATTAACGTATTAAAGGTTATCATGTTCGTATTTATCATATCCATACTCATTATTATTATACGTGTCGTGAAAATTATCATCCCTAACTAATTAATTATAATAAAATGCTTTTTACCATTGCATTTAGGTTTTATATATTTTTTTTAGATTTTCAGTACAGCGCCTAGCAAATGTTATTTGGGATCGAGCAAAAGTCAAACTCGAATAGAGTTTATGTTTGAGTGAATTTTATGGAGGATACTATTTCATACTTTTTCCATTATTTAAATGAGTTTTTAATTAAAAATATAGAGGATAATATGAAAAACACTAAATCTAAACTATCTTCTTTAATAAAAAATGTATAGGCACCCTGGCATCTGGCATATATTTTAATTTCTTTCATAAAAAATGTGTAGAAACTAATAATTAATTTCTGATTAAAAACTAATTAATGTGAAAATATGGTTACGATGATTTGTTATTGTAGTAATAAATGAATAGTGGATGTAAGCAGCAAAATTCATTAAAATATATGTAGGGGTGTTTATGAATGAAATAATTTTGGTATTTACAAAGAAAGAAGTGAAGAGGGTTGCATGATGCATGGATCGTAAGTAGACCACAGCATGCATGTATGGATTGGGAAACATGAATTAATGGGCCTAAGATGAGTAGGAAAGAAATAATAATAATAATAATACAAATGAAGAGATTAAAGTAGTTAGCTAGCTAGTTGAGGTTGAATTATCTGGTGGCTTGGGATTGGAAAGTGGCTGCAAAGCCTTAACCACGATGGTCATGTTGGGTCGGAAGTCGGCTTCGTATTGCACGCACAATGCGGCCACGGCAGCCATCTGCACGTGCATGTGTGAGAATGGAAAATACGGACTACTATATACACATATATATATATATAGATGCATATATATATGGTTTAATTAATTACTTTGAGTACGTACGTGGATATATATGTATATAATTAGGAAGGTAGTAGGTAGGTAGGTACCTTGGCTATGGCCTTGGGGGGATACTCGTCTTTGAGCTTAGGATCAATGCATTGTTTCACTTTATCTTCACTCAGTCTTGGAGTTGCCTGAAATGTATTTTTATATATTGGATGATGAGTTAAGTTAAGTTGTATATGGAGTATATGATGATATAATGTATTTACCCATGTGACGAGACTCTGCTGGCCTTTGGGCATGGTGTGGTCGACAGGCTTCCTCCCGGTGAGCAGCTCCAAGAGCACGACTCCGAAGCTGTAGACGTCGCTCTTCTGTGTGATCTGGCCCGTCATGGCGTACTCGGGCGCGTGGTAGCCGAATGTCCCGAGCACTCGAGTGGAGTGGAGGCGAGCCGCGGTGTCTGAGGACTGGTTTGTGAGGCTGAAATCCGCTATCTTGGCGTGGAAGTCCTGGAAGAGCAGCACGTTGCTGGAGCGGATGTCCCGATGCACGATGGATGGCTGGCATTTCTCATGCAGGAACTCCAGCCCCTTGGCTGCCCCGAAAGCTATCTTCACTCTCTGGTTCCAGCTGAGCACGGGGCCCGGCTCCGCCCCCTGCACCCCTTTCCGCCCATGCAGCACGTCATGCAGTGACCCCATGCCTGCATATTCGTACACAAGAATCCTGTTGTTCCCTTCCAGGCAGTATCCCTTGAGCCCCACGAAGTGGTCGCATTTCAGCCTCGACACCACCGATAGCTGGGCTGTGAATGTCGCCTCATCCTCCTCCGCGCTCGTATCCAGCTTCTTGATGGCCGCTGCCTGCCCCTCCCCCATCGTCGCGTAATACACTCGCCCATATGACCCCTCTCCGATTAGACATTTTGATCCGAAATTCTCCGTCAATCTGTTTACCTCATCCAACGACAATGCCGGCAGCTCTATTGGCAGCACCTTTTGATGAGGACCTCCGGATCCGCCTCTCCCAGTCCCAGTCCCAGTCCCACCACCTCTAGTCGGATCTCCCCCTCCTATTAATTATTACTATTTTATTTAATACACTATATATCATTCTAGCTTATATTTACATATGTATATATATACGTACCTGCGGAGTAGCCGCCGCCGCCGCCATTGCCGGCCTTGAGCGGGGTGGTGTATTGGTTGGATGGAGGCCCCGCCATGGCCTCTTCTTCACCACCTCCGCAGCACAGCATTCTATATAAATATATGTATGCTGCAAATTCCTACGTCCACAAATTGAAGAATTAACAGAAAATTAATTTAATAAAGAATTACCTACATATATGGGAATGGGAATGGGATGGACATAATCAGAATCAGAATCAGAATCAAAATGATCAAAACCAAAATCATATATAGTAGTGATGATGCATGCATTGATCATTTTGAATAATAATTAACCTGTTTGTTTAATTAGTTAGGATTAGGATAGGGTAGGGTAGGAGACAGAAAGATTACTACTTTCTGCCTAATTTTCTTGTGTGCTGCTCCAGCTCCACGCAAATTCAAAAGCCAAAACTTCCTGCTGTTTCGCGGGAATGTCGCATGCAACCCCTTTCCACCACCACATGATAATCCATCACATGCATCCTCCATCTCTTTGATTGCTCAATTAACATTCTAAATCAAATACTATCATATTAAATATTACATGCATATATATTTTTTGAAAAATGAACTCGTACAAAGGGAATGTATTATAATTTTTTTAAATAATATATAGCTACTGCATGCGTCGACAACGCAATTTAATCATCATCATCATATTAATTAATATATGAAATTAAAGCTGCTTGCTAATTATTTATTAAAGGGAAGGTCTTGGGTTAGGCAGGCCTAAACGATTTAGGCGGGTTTTATCTATTAACCCAAGCTTTAGATGGGTTTTATCCATTAACCCAAACCCAAACCTATATAATATACCCTAATTGGGATGGGTGAACCCATATGGGTAGGATAAAACCCGCCTAAACTGTTTAGGCCTGCCTAACGCAAGTTTTTGCCTTTATTAAAATATCCTCTGAATTAGTTAATGGAGGATGGGTGAGATGTGCACCGAAATGCGACGGTGATTATTGAGTATTAAAATACAGAATTCATACATACATTATACTTATGCATGCATGCATGATACTCTCTCTCTCTCTCTCTCTCTCTCTCTCTCTCTCAGGCTCACGGGAGGCCTCGTAATTCTCAACGCGATTATACGGTCTCTCTGTCTCCCTCGTATATATTATATCCCCCTCTCCCTATATTAATATCACACATGCACCTTAGTTATATTGCAACGCCAGCTCTCTCTCTCTCTCTCTAAATGGCGGATGTAGCCAAGAAGTATGCCCCCATCAACTTCAAATGTGGCAGTTTGATCTCATACTTGAAAACCAACTTCTCATTCCTCAAACCAAAAAAAACCGTCTTCTTTGCATATTCATTCATCTTCATCTCCATCGCCTCCACCATCTTCCTCGCTTTCACTCCCACTCTAAACACATGTACATCAACTTCCCTCTCTAGATCCCACCTCTCTACAATCCTATACTACATCTTCCCAGCCCATAATTCCCAACCCCAAAACACCACCAGCCAAGATGAATTCTTGAAGGCCACTATTTCGAATGCGGCTTCTTTGGTCAAGAACGTTGCTGCAAAGGGTGTGGCGGATTTTGATAATGATTTGTTGAATTGCGATCTGTATGATGGTAGTTGGGTGAGAGATGATTCCTACCCGTTGTATAAACCCGGTTCTTGCTCCTTGATTGATCAACAGTTCAACTGTTTCCTCAATGGTAGGCCGGATACTGACTACTTTAAGCTTAAATGGAAGCCTAAAGCTTGCACTTTGCCGAGGTACGCATATTATATATGGATATGGATGATCGGTGTTATAATTTTATAGTAGGAAAGGAATGCTGCGTGCTTGACACGTACGATTCCCATGCATGCAGCAATTAACATTAATGAATGTACCATGCATCTTGTTAATTTGATATATGATTAACGATGATGATGAGTTTGGTTGGTTAATTTAATTAATTTCACCAGGTTGAATGGGAGGCATATGTTGGAAGTGTTGAGAGGGAAACGGCTTGTTTTTGTTGGTGATTCCCTGAATAGGAATATGTGGGAATCTCTGATTTGCATCTTGAGAAATAGTGTTGAAGATGAGAACAAAGTGTATGAGGTGTCTGGTATGCAGAGTTTTCGGAGCAAAGCCTCTTATGCATTTGCATTCCAAGTACGTACGTAACATAGGTGTGGTGTGGTGTGGTGTTGAATTTCAGATTGACCTAATTAATTTGTGTTTTATTTGAATGAATTAAGTAGGAGTACAACTGCACGGTGGAGTTTTTCATGTGTCCGTTCTTGGTTCAAGAATGGGAAGCCATTAATGCGGAGAATGGAAGGAAGAAGGAGACGCTAAGGCTGGATCTCATCAGCACATTTGCTGACAAGTACAAAGATGCAGACATCCTCTTGTTCAACACCGGCCACTGGTGGACTCATGAGAAGACCTCGAAAGGGTGGGTGGGTGGGGATTGATTATATATATCAGACTTTGCGTTGCATGATTCTTGATGATATAATGTAATCAGGGAGGACTACTATCAAGAAGGCAGCCATGTGTACGGAGAGCTGAATGTTGTAGAAGCTTTTCGCAGAGCTATGAGGACGTGGGGGAGATGGATCGATGCCAATGTCAATCCAACAAACTCTCTGGTCATCTTCAGAGGCTACTCAGCTTCACATTTTAGGTAATATATATTGTTCAAATGATCAGTTGACATCAAGCACGTTTTAATAAATTAAAGTAGATTTTTATTTTGTGATAAATGAATTAGTGGAGGGCAGTGGAATGGTGGGGGGCAATGTGAGAATGAAACAGAGGCAATCAAGAATGATGGTTATTTGTCAGAGTATCCAGAGAAGATGAGAGTTGTTGAGGAGGTATTGAGAGGGATGAAAGCAGAGGTGAGGTATATGAATGTTACAAGAATGACAGATTATAGGAAGGATGGCCATCCATCCATATATAGGATTAGGAACCACAAGGAGCATCATAGCAGCAGCAGCTTTCAAGACTGCAGCCATTGGTGTCTCCCCGGAGTGCCCGATGCATGGAACGAGATCCTCTATGCTGAGCTTCTGTTGAAGATGAAGCACCACTCGCACTCACACTCACACTCACACTCGCACTCACACTCACACTCACACTCACACATGAGGGTGAGCACCACTGCATCGATCGTTTGATCAACAACATGACTTGTAACACAATTTATAATCAGTGCTTGTTTTTCTCAACACCACATGTTGTCAAAATCTTTTTCTGGATTTTTAGTTGGAAGAACATAGGTGAAGAGGATCCAAGATTTTTGTTGTTTCCAGCATAATGAAAGAGGGGTGCATGCATGCAGCTACTTTGTTAATTTGATGGTTCATTTTACCTACATCAATTTAATCCTCTGTATTGAATAAACAACTTTCCTACTTGCAGAGATACAAGTTTGTAGATTTCATTAATCCTTTCCTGTTGTAACGCCAAAAAAGAAAGTTTTATCTCTCATTTAGTTATTTAAATCACTACTCATCAATTCTTCGATTTCATGAATTGAGTTGAAATAATAGATAGCTAGGAACTTATTTCGAAGATTTTAAATAAATACTGCAACGCCAGTGGTATGGACATTAATTTAGAATTTGAATTGTCATGCATTTTTAATCAATCACCCAACCCAAGGCCTGGGATTCTAATTTGTCTGTGCTTAAAATAACATTAGATTTTATGATTATGGGCTTGGCTTGTTCCCTCTAATCAATTCATAATAGCAATCAATGGTTCAATCTCTAATATAAAATTTTCAGTCAATAACTTATCACGAATTTGGGTTGCTGCTTGCTTCATCACAAATTTGATTAAATTACAAGGAAAAGGGGAAAGAAAAGAAGCAGTATTTAAAACTAGGGTACAAAACTTGAAAGATGATATATATATATATATATATATAGTTACTGCTTGGTGAGGTAAAACTCCAATGTTTATGCTATACCAAAACGTGAATTCAATTCAACCTCCTGCGGCGGGGCGCCCGCGAGTCTCCGGTGTCAAGGTCAGAGATTCTGGAGGCATCGTTCCTCCTGGAAGATGAAGTGGAGAGCGCCACCGTGGAATCAATCTCGATGGCATTGTCCACTGTCTGGCTCTCTGAGTGTATAACAGCTGCAATGCTGGATAAAGAATCCCTATCATCCACAGGTACAGGTGGAGGAGGGTGGCTGTGGTTGTGATTGTGGAAGTACGACTCCACACTATCACCTGTGTTCATTGCAGCTGTGAGGTTCGACAGCGAAGCTGCTCGATGGGAGCTTGATCTACGAAGCAGCATTGATGAAAGCCGCCGGCTGCTGCTGCTCTCGATCATCACATCATCTGGTCTTTCTCTGCGCATTCCTCTGGAAGTCAAGAATCGGTTGAGCAAGGCATTGGTTCTCTCCGGTGAATCATCAGAGTGTCGAGACTGTTGTATCTGTGCGAGCTCCCTGTTGAGGTCAAATGCGCTCCCCAGGCGCCTGATCATCTCCTCCATTGGAATAGTGAAGGCAGTTGCAGTCCTCTGAAGAGTTTGCCTCCAGCTCTCAATGCGTCGAGCATGTGGCCTTAGAGGGATCTTTAAACTAGAATCCACATCTGGCTCCCGAGCAACATTAATATTATTGCCACGGCCGTAGATCGGGGTTACGTGTTTGGTGGTAACCTCTCCCTTGCAAACAGGGCATTCCTTGGCATCGGAATGATGATGCAACCAACGGTAAAGGCAAGGCCAGCAAAACAAGTGACCACAACACGTTACCACCGGATCCTTGGCCAAATCTAGGCAGATATTGCAATCGAAAAAACTCCCAGCATCCCCACCATCTTTCTTCTTCTCCTCCTCATCCTCACCCTCACATATTTTAGTCCCCTCAACCCTTTCTTCTTCGGATGCAACACTTACACTACCCTCACCATTCCCCCCAATTAATTCGAGGGCAAGGCTTCTTGTTTCTGGAGGAATTGGTAGTTGTCTCCACAACGACCTCCACCTATGATTTCTTTGCCTAACAACTTCCCTCACCCGATGAACTGGGTTGTCTAACCAATCCTCCAAGTTCATACCAACATCAGGATACGATCCCGACCCAACATCACTAGAAGAATTATCAACTGGCCCCAAATTCAGATCAAGATTCATTGTATTAGCATTCTCTTCCGCCATTGCCAATTCAAACCCCCCACCACAGATTAACCCCAAATTCAAACTCCCAACTTTCCTACAAACGAGTTTTAATCCCTACCTAACAAATACATAAAATCAAAACCTAATCGAATTCTCAAACTGGTAGAAAATCAAAACCCCAAACATCAATTGTAAAAAAAAGGATAAATAAAAAATCAAAACTGATTGCGGTCAACAAATGATGGGAGGAATACCCTAGCTTCTGCTGAAGAGTCAGCCAGCCAAATCACAAAACCCACAGCCTCACCACTGAAAACGAGCAGTACCAGACAAGTTGTAACCGTAGCAAAAGCCTTTACACATCCTAAAAACAACAGATTTATTAGTATTAATGGACACTAAAAACCTGCAAACAACAGCAATTAATTACGGGTTCCATTCGACGGACAAAGAAAAACCATAAAGATTCAGACTTTAATATATAATTGAGGCGAGAATTGAGAAAATACAGAGGGCAGTGACCCTCCCCAAGAAAAAGAAAAAACGAGGAAGGAATTTTGGACGAGTTTATATGAGAAACAAAAGGAGGGGTTTTAGGTCAGGAACAAATGAAGTAGCGTATAGAGATTCTTGAAATTGACTGTCGCATAATTGGATACTCACTCGTTTCAGTGAAGGCAGAGATAATAGGGATCTGGGTTTCTATTTGTATTATTATTACTCCATTATTTTATTTTTTTTTTGGGAGGGATGAGATTATTGTGTGAATTGGGTTCAACTCCGAAGGACGCTGCGAAGAGGGGAGGGAGATATTCTCTGCAAGCAGTAATTCTGGTGCCCTGCGTGTGGGACCGTCGTAGTGCCACGTCAGCACTGAAGAAAATGGACTTTTCCATCTTTTCATTTTCTTCGTTTTAATTTTAAGAAATAGAAGAAAGAAAAAGAAAAGGATAATAACAAAACAATGAACAATAAAATTGAAAGATAACATGTTGACATACGTAATTCGTAGCTAGGTTTTATAAGTACAACATACTTACTTAAGTAATATAATCCATTAAAAGAAAAAAAGAATCAAAATCCAACCATCCTGTAATTAGTGTATATATTTTTTTATTCTAACTAATGTCATTTGCAAAGGAAGGAGTTCTTGATGATGGATTAGACAAATTAATGAGCCGTGGAAATGATTTGTGGTATTTAGTAGGTTAGCCTTGAATTAACATAGCTCTAACTTACTTTGAAATTAGAAATAACAAATGGGCCTGGGAATGACTTCTTCTTTTTACCATGCATACATATTGATGCACCATGATTTGAAGGATTTCTTTTTAATTCAAGATGTTAGTGTTTATAATGTTGGGAAAATTCCAAGAAAGAAAATTAAAATTTAGATAATTTTATCCCAAATTTTCTCCTTCTTTCGATTGTTACCTTTTATTTATATTTACGAATTTCATCTCATATAACAAATGTCATTAATTCATGCGTTTTTTTTCCACATGGATGCTAATTTGGTATCCACGTGATTTCTTTTAAATATAGTTTTGTTATTTCCCATTTGTTTTTTAAATTGCTAGTTTTTCAATTTTTAATGAAACAACGTTATTTTCATAATTCCCCATTTAAAAATAAATTAAAATTTATGTGAATGCTGATGTTGTGTATACATGGAAGAATAACGAATGAATTAACATTTTTTGTTGTATGGATAAAATACATAAAAGAAGTGAAAAAATATGATAAAATCAATAGAAGGAGAAAAATTATGATAGAATTGACTAAAATTTGAATTTTTGGGATAAAATAAAGTCTTATTTATGATATATCATGCACCCATCTTTTCATAACTTGCAATGCAATTTAATTTGTTCTGTTCTGATAAATGAATTTAACGTTTCCAGTTTTTTTTGGCCTTTACCCAATTGTCATAGGTTTGTTTGCCCATAGAGAAGAACACTGCTACTATTCACAGTAAAATTATTTTTATTATTAATATTTTTAAAACTTTATTTTCGCATGGATGCATAGCCAATAAATCTCCAGATTCTTATTCATCCCACATAATAATATAAAAGCAACTAAGAAGAGAGATTAAACTGCGAGCAACAGGAAACTTGCAGGCAAATCAATCAAGAGAAAGAAGTAGGGAGATGAATAGAATAAACATAAACATGTACCATCGATCCAAAAACTCGAATAATAAAAATACTTTAAATACACAAACTCTTCCAAAAAAGTAACATAAATGGGAAAATGAATATCGTCCCCATGTCCAAGGTTCAAATATTTTTAAGTACAAAGGTCATAGTAGAGGGAAAAAACACCAGAACACAAACAAGGAAAAGCAAATGAGCAGCGCATATCTTTCACCCAAGCTCTTTTTTTTCTTTTTTTTTAATATAACTTTTCTTAGAAGCATTTTCTGTGAACGATGGACGGCCCAGATTCATCGTACTCGGCCTTGGCAATCCACATCTGCAAACGACATAAGTCAACACAAATCATTGAAGCTGTGCAAAACGACGTGTGCAACGTATATGATTATTATGGTGACATACCTGCTGGAAGGTGCTGAGGGAAGCCAAGATGGAACCTCCGATCCAGACACTGTACTTCCTCTCAGGAGGAGCCACCACCTTAATCTTCATGCTGCTGGGTGCCAGAGCAGTGATCTCCTTGCTCATCCTGTCAGCAATACCAGGAAACATAGTGGAGCCACCACTGAGGACAATGTTTCCGTACAGATCCTTTCTGATATCAACGTCACACTTCATTATGGAATTGTAAGTGGTCTCGTGAATTCCAGCAGCTTCCATTCCAATCATTGATGGCTGGAAGAGGACCTCAGGGCAGCGGAACCGTTCAGCACCAATAGTGATAACCTGTCCATCAGGCAGCTCGTAGTTCTTCTCCACAGCAGAGCTGGTCTTTGCTGTCTCCAGCTCTTGTTCATAATCCAAAGCAATGTAAGCCAGCTTCTCCTTTATGTCTCTCACAATTTCCCGCTCAGCAGTGGTGGTGAATGAGTAACCTCTTTCAGTCAATATCTTCATGAGGTGGTCAGTCAGGTCACGCCCCGCCAGGTCAAGACGAAGGATTGCATGAGGGAGTGCGTAACCTTCATAGATGGGGACTGTATGACTGACACCATCACCAGAGTCCAGAACAATACCTACACGGAAGGAGTACAAACCAACTATCAATATGAAATGAGGTTTTTCATCTATATATTGGGTTAAGAAATTTATACTTCATGCTACTCCAATAGAAACTTTGATCCCAAAAATTACAAAGTTTCTAGAACTCGGTCAAAATACTTTTTCAATGATATCATTCCAGGCAGCAACATATAGTTTTAGTCTAACTCGACTTAACATTAGAAGGGTTGTTAAAGTCTTCCTGGCATATGGCGCTGTTCTACCATTAAGAAACAAGTAGGATAACAGACTAAGATCAGTACGGCTACAATAGAATTACTTGAAGTACCCACATATAATTAACAATAACAAATTCCGTCATGGAAAAATAAAGAAGGGTCCGATAATAATAAGGCATCACTCTTAAATAGAAAATAACTCGGTATGAGATTTCCTTACCAGTTGTACGACCACTGGCATAAAGAGAGAGAACTGCCTGAATGGCAACATACATGGCAGGGGCATTAAACGTCTCAAACATGATCTGAGTCATTTTCTCGCGATTGGCCTTGGGGTTAAGAGGAGCCTCTGTTAAGAGTATTGGGTGCTCTTCTGGGGCCACACGAAGTTCGTTGTAGAATGTATGATGCCATATTTTCTCCATATCATCCCAGTTGCTGACAATTCCATGCTCAATTGGATACTTCAATGTTAAAATACCTCTCTTTGATTGAGCCTCATCACCAACATAAGCATCTTTTTGGCCCATACCAACCATCACACCAGTGTGACGAGGGCGCCCAACGATGCTAGGGAAGACAGCCCTTGGAGCATCATCACCAGCGAATCCAGCCTGACAATTTTCAGATTAACAAAAAAATATATTAAAATATTAAAATGACCCAAACTTCCTCACATCATTTTCAAGCAAAGGTTAGCAGATGAAACAAAATCATTACTGGTTATCTAATAAGTGTTACCTTGACCATTCCAGTTCCATTGTCACAGACAAGGGGTTGAATATCCTCAGCTTCGGCCATTGCTTAATGTGCTGTGGCGAAAATTCATAATAATTATTCCATTAGTTTAAGATAATATCACAATGAAACATCTTATTTGGACCCGAAGTTAATGTAACGAAGATAAATGATTCGAACCAAAATTTAATCAAATTAGCTATTTTCCAGAAACAAACATGGGGTGCCAGTACCATATCATATATTCTTTGCAATGATCATTTTCTAACAATGTGCAACACACATAAATCGTACAAAGCACCCAATATATCATATGCATCGAATTTGAACACGAAACTAAAAGTCCACAAAATATTTACGCTAAAAATTTCATTTACCGACAATGCTGCCACTGTATCAAACCATCGACTTAGTGATACAAACAGCAACTGATTTCTGGAATGTAAGAAGACTAAACAGCTAATTCAAACACGATTCCCAAAATTTCATTTACCGACTATGCTGCCACTGGTCAAACCATCGACTTAGTGATACAAACAGCAACTGATTTCTGGAATGTAAGAAGACTTACCAGCTAATTCAAACATCAGATTCAAACACGATTGCCAAAAACCCATAACTAATCAACTGTAAGGTCAAATCAGTCGTTTCAACTTCAAAACAACAACAATTTCAGTATAGATCCCAGTCAAATTTAGTACAACACAATACAAAGCTTCCATCGAAAGCAATATTCAACACTTAAATCAGCAACTCAAACAGCTTCACATCAACATCCAATTTATCTATAAATCCCAATACACCCATTTTCAGATCCATGAACTCCGATTCACGAAAAACCCACAGATCTCAAAACAAAGAACACCACTCCTCACAGATCAAGATAATCACAAACGGAAACAAAACAAACAAACAATTTTTCTTCAAATGAACATAAAAATCCTAAATGCGTGACCCTGACCCAACAAAAAGTCCAATTCAAAACCAGATGATTGCACTGAACTACACCATCTCTCGAAGCCATAATCGTACCTTTGAAGATTGCTGAAATGGATCACCTCTTTCTCGCTCTAGCTTAGAGTCTCTCTCTCTCTCTCTCTCTCTCTCTCTCACACACACACACACACACACACACACAGTGACTAGAGAGAAACCTGTTGTTTGTCCGAAATGAGGCCTCAAAATTCACCTTATATTGAACCGCAGATCCATAGTCCACAAAATCGCAGCCGTCAAATTTCTATGAATAGCGTCCGTGATGCGTGAGGGGGCCCATGACAGCACCACAGTCTTGGCAGATTTAGCTGGCTGCCTTTTTCCGCTTGACGGATCTATCCTTCCATTTTGGACTAGCTACGAGGTCAATTTCGACAACACACATTTTAGAGAGTGAGTCAAATTAGAATCAATATATTTTCAGGAATCAAAGAAAAATGTTGTTCACATCTTTCATCATAGTCCATACTCCACACAAAATTAGGACATTATTTTATCCTAATAATTCGATTGTTTTTCTTTATAATTACAAACCTGTTTCTATTTTAAGATTATATAACTTATTTTTATGCATCCCTATTGCTGGACGTGATGTTTCTTTCCTTGAAAATCTTAAATACATGATTGCAGCTTGAAATTCAATTCATGCTCAAGAATGTGAGCAGTAATAGATTACCCCAGTTTTTTTTTTTTTTTTGTCAGAATGCATTTGTGATCCTCGAATCGATATATTTCTTGGTGTGTAAATATGAAAGGAAAAAAAAAAAAAAACTCTTCATTTACATTGTGACAATAGAAGAAAAGTACTCATTACAAGTATTATATTAACAAGTCAAGGTCTCCTCAGTTTTTGTGGAAATGAAAGAAACAAGTTGCATGCATAATACCGATATGCAAGGCAGATCGTGCATCGTATTTCGCACAATCAAAATCTACCCTACATGATAAATAGCAAATACAGTCTTGCAAAATTGAGAATGCATTATTTTATAATTTTGTTGTTGTTCTTGATTGTGGGCATGAGAAGACATCATATTTTTCAAAATTCGAATTCTAGTATTCATACTCTTCAATTGATTTGGTGAACCAAGGACGCGACAAAGCATCAGCCAAAGTTAACACAGCTGAGGCGACAGCATTGATTTCAGGGTATGCCTTCCTTAAAAGAGATGATCTTACATAACTAAACTGACTGAGCTCACTGTTAAAGAGCAAAGTGATGCTTTCAGCTTTCACCTCATTTCTTCTACAGCCATAGCATAACTGCAGGTGAAGTTTATCTTGTAAACTCAAACAAGGGATTAATGATATGTCCAAACCTATCGCAAATAACAAATTAGAAATATATATCAAGACCCCCCTCTATAGTCAAGTTCCCATTTGATCCACCTTTAGTTATGACAACTCTACTCAGCATTGAGCATATGATATGACTGGTCATTTATTCCTCTGGCTCTGATTACTGAGCTTCTAGATATCCATTGTCTTCCAAGTATGATACCACCTGCCCAGCCATCTCTCCGGGTGTTGGGCAAATTCCGTCCTTTTGGGTTATCTCAATCTATACCAACACAAGAATATTTCAGTGAATTTATTTAACCAACCGCGATGCAATTTATGGATCAGTCCAATTACAAACCTCACATTCCGAAGGTGCTTCATATGGATCATCTATTCCTGTAAACCCTGCGTTACAATGCAAAACACGCTATTCTTCAGCTTCACTCACTTGCATTATCATGGACCAAACAATCTACATAATAACCCGGATCATTACTAAGAAAACACACCTTTGATCTTCCCAGCTCGTGCAAGCTTGTAAAGACCTTTGGGATCCCTACCTTCACACAATTCTAAAGGCATGTTCAGAAAAACCTAGAGAATTGCATTATATCTTCCAATCAGCCTGTAGGCAAGAGATACCTGATTTTCTTAAAGAAAATAACTTAACAAAGCCTTGCCTCGATAAAATTTTCAGGCAATAGTTCACGACATGCATCACGGTCTTTACGATAAGGAGATATCAAACTAGCAATGCAAATTAACCCAGCATCGGCAAAGAGCTTCGCAACTTCCCCTAAAGAGACAATGAAAAAACCATAGCTTATTGTTGAGTAATAAACATCAAGCAGACTAACCTTGAGCACTATAAATATTTCTCACTATGCCTAAGATGACAAATATCACATTCAGTTTGGTCAGCCTTATGCCAGAAAAGGAGTAACTATTAATTATGAGGCCAGTAATGAACCACCCAATAGCTTCACCCCACGTTAATCACAAATAAACAATTTGGTGTCCTATATTGACATTATTACAATAGTTTTTCCGTACCAACTACCTCCAAGTAAAGGCTATCTACGCTAAGGAGGATGAATGCATGTTTTTGTCACTTTTATATAGTCTGAAATATTTCAAGTTTTTATAATAAAAAACTAGGGAACCTATTGTCTTGGCCTTGTAGCATCATATAATAACAGAACAAGAGGAAGAAATCCATAGAAAGGAAAAACAGAGCAATGAATTTGTATTTAAAAAATAAAGTGACTATATACTCACCAACCCTGCGTATATTTTCAGTCCGGTCTTCTGGTAGAAAACCTAGATTTTTGTTTAGACCATGCCTAAGGTTGTCCCCATCGAGAACATATGAAAGTTTCCCCCGAGAGTGTAATGTTCTACCAAGTGAGCATGCTAGGGTGCTCTTACCTGCAGAGATAGATCAAAAGCATGCGCAAAAGAAATTTTTTATGTTTGAATAAGAGGGTGGCATTATTAGAACTCCAAGTGAGTGGAGAACAACATCATAATTCTGCAATTCTATGAACTTTATGTTTCAAGTAAAAACTAAAGGACCAGATCCAAGACTAGTGAATGACTCTGATACAATAAGACAACAAAAAACAGGGAATGTAAATCAATGTTGACCTGATCCACTCAAACCAGTTATCCATACAATACATCCCTGTTGATTGAGAAGCTTCTGCCTGTCAACCTTCCCGACAGGGCATTCATGCCAGAAAATATTTGTAGAGTTGCCCACAGTAGACATCAGAACAAGGGAAAAATGTTCCTTTATCCTGTTAAGATATGGAGGTAATTAATTAGATTCATTTGTCAACAAAATATTGAATTGAGGAAAAGGATAAAGAATGACCAAAATTTTTAGGTTCCATAAGAGATCCTGGATTTTCAACCGTTAAATGCACGGAAATATATCAAAGCAAATTACATCATTTATTAACATTAACCATAGCAAATAAAAGAAAAGAAGAAAATATCCAAAGAGATAGCGTTTGTCCCTGCAAATCAAACGGCGGCAACCAAGATCCAAGCATAACAAAAAAAAAACAAATTTGAAAATTTAGCTCACATTTCTCTGGAGGAAAAAATATCGGTATCACAAATGGGCAAGCATTATCCTAACAAAACGCGAACATCATTTAATCTATACGATACAACAAAAATAAATTCAGGAAATACGAATGTCAGGTTAAGACAGATTAGAAACAAGATAATCCACAAGAGCTCTGGAAGAATGAGAAAGGGAATGCAATTAGTTACCTGGGAAATTGGAAGCAAGAGATAGGAAGGAAGAGTAGTGGAGTAATAAAGAAACGGAAGTTTGGGATTGTTGAATTGAATGTGGACGTAATTCGCGAAGAGGGGGAAAATGGAATTGCAGTCGTGATTTGAGAGAGAGAGAGAGAGAGAGAGAGAGAGAGAGAGTGGAATGTTGATCAATCCAACGTTGAATGCGAATTAAATCTCCTAGACTTTCGGGAAAATATATCCCATATTCAGTTTTCTTTTAGCTGTATACAGTCTTTATAAAGTTTAAATGGGTGAGACTTGAGTCTGAGTTACGTCCTTATTTAATACTAGCTCCGTTTCATTTTAATACTCCCTCCGTTTTGATTATATAGTCCGGATTACTATTTTAGGGTGTTTCAATTATATATTCCAATTTCTATATTTGGTAATATTTTATATGGCCATTTACCATTATATCCTGAATAATCTTGGAAAATGAGTATATTAAATGTAATATTATGAAAATGAGAGGTTAATTAATGCTTTAAATAAGGGTAATGTTGGAAGTCTGTTTAAATATTAAATATTTTTGACAAACGTGCAAGATCAAACCGGACTATATCATCGAAACGGAGGGAGTAGTTTCGTTTCTCATTTTTGTGCGTCCCACATTAATAGTTCAATTTTTAAAAATGGTAATTTTTTCACACTGAATAATAAAATATTAATTTCAATCAACGCATTCTACACTCACATATCTTGATTATTGTGCCAAAAATAAATGAAACTATTAATCTGGAACAGAAAGAGTATACTAATATACTATATCTAAGCTCGTAAATATAATATATATATATATATATTAATATTGCATCATCATTTTTTATTTTTTATCTTCATTTTATTATGTATGATAAACAACGTAGAATTTTAACAAAACTGTAATTGTGACTTTTTGTTAAATATTAAATCTTTAAATTATTTATTTTTAAAATAATACTACGAGTGTAATTTATTTTTTAAAAGGGTATGCGTTTGATTTACTTATTTTTAATTTTTTTAAACTTAGTTGACTATAAAATTGATGAATAAAAAATAAATATAATTTTAAAGAAATTACTAAGAATTTATACAAATATATAATTTTATTAATTATATTTATTATTATAAAATAAGAGATCATGTGTTCACTAGTATTATTAATAATTCAAATTAAAAGAAAAGAAAAAAAAACAGAAGATTTTGAGTGGATATAGGGCCGGCCTGTTTTCATTGGATTGGGCTGCTATTCATACGCACCATAATCCTCATTCGAGATCCAGTTCACTGCTCTGCCTCAGTTGAGGTATCGCCGCAGAAATTAGAGAGAGGCGTTGGAGTCAATTGTCATTTTCATATTCATATTCATATTCATATATGCAGGCTTACGGGTATCTAGTGCTCGGGCCCACCTCCTTCGACGGCGGTGGTCGTACCAAATTGATCGATCTATCGAGTCGCCGTCGTCAATTGATAGCTTCCGCCACCGTCAACGGCCGCAACCAAACGCACTACGAAGTACTCGGCCTCTCACCTAACGCTTCCCTCTCAGAAATCAAGAGGGCCTACCGTCTACTCGCTCTCAAGGTCTCAATTTCCTAATCTTATTTTCCATTTCTTCACTACCTGGACAATTTACATAACTCCCAATGTTCAATCTAATGCCCTAATACGGCCTCATCCTTCCCATGGCCATTTTGATCTGTAGTACCGAAACATAATTTTGTTTACCCAGAATAAGGAGCTCGTTATGATTTGACTAGTTTGCGCCATGAAAGATCTGAGCTTTATCACAGAGCATAAATAATACATTATGTTTTGTGCTTTTTGTTGAAATTTATTGTCCACTTATTTCGTTTCTTGGCGTTAATTGAAGTAGACTCTTCTTGTGCATTCCAATCTCGTCTTCGAGTATAAATCTCATGAAAATTTGTTTTGTAATTTTCTCATAAGAGAGAACTTATTTGTAAATGACTTTGCGTACACCAGCAAATCTTAAAATAAGGTTCTTTGTGAAAAACTTTTTATGTTGGATGCTTGGCTACATTGTTCTTCAAATATGTGAATGCTAATACCTGTTGCTATAATGTAATGGATTCAATCCAATATGAAGTATGACAAGAATGTTAAAGTCAATCCCTTCTTCATCGAATTGGAATGTATCTGTAATATTTTAGTTATTTTAGTCTGTTATTATTAATGAGAGGTTGATACTTGACTATGATCTGTTATTCATGACTGCAGTACCATCCTGATGTTAATAAAGAAGTAGGAGCAAATGAGGATTTCAAGAGTGTCCGACTTGCTTATGATGTGAGCAACTTTCTTTCAATTGTTTTAATATGGATTCTAGAAAGTGTGATAGGCATCGTAGGAGCGTCAATCTCCAAAGAGATGCTGCATGAATATGAAAACAAGGGTAATTAATGTTTAATACAGATACTGGTCGATGAAGCAATGAGAAGCGAATATGATAAGGCTCTCCGCCATCGTCATACCAGAAGGCCACTAGGAGATAAATGGACTGACAATCAAGAATACATGGACGGGTTGAGGTTATATAAATGGGCTTACCTGAGGCGTAAAATGCAACAAGAGAAGCATTGGGAGCAACATCATAGCACAGAAGAGGGTATCTCATCTGATGATGAAAACGATGAAGTGTCCGAGGAAGAAAGCCCGGATGGGGAGAGAGGTTCCTTCATCGAAGTTGTTAGATCAGCATTCCTCTCTCTATTTCTGATGCAGACATTGGGGGTCCAGCTATCTCTCACATTTAGTAGCCTCATGGCATTGATTGACCAAGACCTGGACGCAGGATACAAATTCGGGTACATGGTTGCATGGATGCTAGGCGGAAGGGCCGGCATCTTGCTCACGATGTTCCTGTCGTTTGCAAGTTGGATATGTGGCAAAACAAGCAGCAGTGTTGTTGCTGTTGTAGTTGTTGCCATGTGGTTTGGCTCAAATCTTGCAAGGTGTGTCCCGATTCCCCAAGGTGCTCTTCTCACTCTTTTGTATATGTCAATTAAGCTACAAATTGATCTAACTTAGTTCTGCAACTGCATTTTCTGGGCTTGTAATGGAGTTATTTTTCATTCTTTTTTGTGTTTGTTTGTAAATAATAATAAAACTGTGAATTTATTGACAAAATGCTTCCAGACTCCCTTGCAACAAATCACGGCCTTTCCATTTGTGCATTGCTATTTATTATTAGGAGTGAGCAACGGGCTGTTCGGGTTGAAAATCGCACCGAACCCACAAAACTGCGAACCCGCAAATTTTCAAAAAGTCAACCCAAATCGTCCGAATGAAAATATTAAAATCGAACCGTAACTAAACCAAACCGAATCATCGGTTTCTTTCGGTTTTAACCGAAAATTCTTAGGATTTTTTCATAAAATTAATAAATTAACAAAATTTAATGCAATAAAAAATCACAATCCAAAAATGTAATGAAATAAAAATAAAAATTCACAATCCACAAATCTAATATACATAATCATAAGTTTAGCAAATTAAAATATGAAACACGATTCAATCAAAATTCACATCACCGACGAGACGAGCAGCGTGAAGCTGTAAACATGCGATTACAGTTACGGAAAGGTTTGTTTTGTTACGATTATATTTTGTAATTTATAGAAAATAAACCTTTTATTTTATATAGAATATATTATAATATAAATAAATACAAAATATTTAATAATTTACATATGTATATAAATTTCGGTTCGGTTCGGTTCGAATAAAACCGCTCCCAAACCGAACCGAACCGATAATCCGAATATTTTCTAAAATTCAACCCAAACCTAAATCGCATATATTTTCAAACAAATCCAAACCGCCCAAAACCCGACAGTTCAATTTGGTTTATAGTTTTCGATTCGATTTTGCTCACCCCTATTTATTATCTATCTATCATCTATTATTATATATACTAAGGACTCACCATAAGAGAGGAGCCAAGTTTCAAAAAATGAAATATAGAACAAAAAGTGTTGACTTAGGTTAGTCTGCATGCGGCACTCTATCATTTGGTGCTACTAATTTTTTATATTAATTAAATTATATATATAAAAGAATTATTCAAAAATTACCAAAATTCATAAAAAAGAAATATTTACTATTAATAAAATTTAATATTGCTATAGTTTAAAAGCATTACAAAAGAGAAAGACATTTAAATAATTGTGGTAATTTTATTAGATAGAATTAATTATCGTATTCATTTCGCAAGTAAATTATAAATTTCATAGTGGATAATATTTATCGTAATTACATACTTAAAATACTAAATTTAAATAGTTTTTTAATATTTTATATTTTATTAAAAAAGAGAAAAAATTAATATTTTAATAATAAAATTATTATTATATTGATCACTAAAGGAGTAGTAAAAGGGCCTAGAACTGCATTCGGCTGGACCGGACTGAAGCGGGCAAATTAATTGGGCTTTAAATAGCCCAAAGTCCCAAACATTACCTTATGCCACTTAAACCCTAGGTCTTTCTTCTTTTTTTGAGAGTATTACTTAAACCCTTTCTCAGAAGGCAAACGTAAGCTCAATAAACATACAGCAAAATGAGGCCTCCCAGGGGACGCGGCGGCGGAGGATTTAGGGGTGGCCGAGACGGCGGCAGCGGCCGTGGATTTCGTGGAGGTGGCCGTTTCGGTGGCGGAGGCGGACGTTTCCCTCCTCGTGACGAAGGCCCCCCGTCGGAAGTTGTCGGTATGTCTCTCGCTCTTCTGATATGCTTGCAAACTACTTCCCTAACACGTGGCTCGGCGCCTTCTATGCAGAGGTCGCGACATTTCTCCATGCTTGTGAAGGCGATGCCGTTACCAAGCTCTGTAACGAGAAAATACCATATTTCAATGCTCCAATTTATCTTGAGAACAAGACTCAAATTGGTAAAGTTGATGAAATTTTTGGCCCCATCAATGAGTCTGTGAGTTTTCCGCACTTCCCTACTTAGTGTTTATTATTGATTTACTCTAGTATGTGTTGAGATTTCTCGAATAATTTTGTGTTGTCTTCAGTACTTTTCTATTAAGATGATGGAGGGCATCGTGGCTACGTCTTATTCTGCTGGTGATAAATTCTACATTGATCCAGCTAAACTTTTGCCACTGGCCAGATTTCTTCCCCAGCCCAAGTAAGTTATTTCTTCTCTGGTTTTACTTGTTTGAGTGATTCGTGTTTCTTGCGAAAGGTCCGGTCTTTTCTTTTTCCCATTTTTTGTAACATTTGCTTTTCAATTTAATTATATCGAAAATCGTACACCATTGGAGATTGATATGAAATGGCTGTTTGGAATATATCTAAACATGGGATATTTCTTGACCGACAATGAGATATTCTCATTCCATTTATAGTCTGTTGCATTGCATCCTTAGTAGGTAGGGCTGAATGCTGATGATTGCTACTATTCAGAATCTAGTTCAAAATTTGTGTTTCCTATTCCTGTGGTGGAGGCTTTGTTTTGACATTGTTATGCATTTACGAGCTGATTCATTGTTCCTGTCGATTTGGTCTGGAAACTTAGTATTCCTCACTCTGTGCTGTATCCTTAATGCATTTTTGTTACCTCTTCTCTGATAATCTAATTGTTGCCATAGCTCCTGCTAGTTTTTTTAATAGATTGATTTATTCCACTTGCACAGTGTTGATTTGAAAATGTGATCTTTGTTTTACAGGGGACAAGCTGCTAGAGGTGGAGGATTTCGTGGGGGAGGAAGAGGTGGTGGAAGGGGTGGCCGTGGCGGCGGCGGAGGATTCCGTGGTAGGGGTGCTCCTAGAGGTAGAGGTGGATTTAGAGGTGGTGGTCGTGGTGGCGGTTTCAGGGGCAGAGGAAGGTCATAGAATGTATCTTTATACCTGCTGCTTACTGATTTAAGTCCGCAATCAATCAGAATCACTTGTAGCTTAATGTTGGATTATTATGGGGATTAGCTGTCCACAAATTCTATTCACTGAACTGATTTGTACTCTCTCTTACAACTTGTGCTTCGATTCCCCCTTATTAAAATGCTTTGTCATCTACAAGTAGTGTGCCAGTGATTGAGATTTTATTTGATCTGGATTCTGGAGTCTAAATCTTCGGCATTTCCTTTTTGTCATGGGCAATGATTTGTGCTAATAATTCCTTCCAAAATGTGTCCTTTTTATATAACAATTTGGATCGTTCATCAGACAGAAACAAGAGCAAAGCAATTTAAACAAAATCACATAGCGATTTTGGAATCCAATATCATCTCGGCATTCAAGTTACAATACGAGATTTTTTAAAAAAAATGCAGCTTCAGCAAACAGTACGACCATAACATATTGACGCGATGTAGAGATTTTTAGACCATTTTTCCTGCAACAGTAGAAGGGAAATAAATAAGCAAGCGGCAAAAACTGTATTTCAAAGATCAAGTAGTAGTATTACAAGTACCTTCACATGGGTACTTGGAAATGCAGATGTCCGTAGGGTCTCCTGGGTCTCATCCATCATTTTACGTCTAGGTATACTGAGTGTAAAGGCTGCTTGATCAGCAGTCGCTGCCATGGAAGTAATTCTGTAACCATTCTCCCATCTGCGATGTATCCCTTCACTGGGATAAAGAAAATCAAGCTCCACAACCTGTGAACCAGTCTTCCCATACTCAGTCCAACTCTCTACAGCATATTTATGTAGTTAAACTGGGTAACAAAATTAAATAAGCAAATTTTACCTGTTCAGAGTATCCGGAATTTCTAGACATTACGACCCCCCAACGACTCCCAGCAGTAGTCATGGACGTGACGTGGAAACCTTCTTTCCACTTTTTATTTATCCACTTGAATGGAAATGATTCACTAACTTTATATGACTGCTGGGTGTAAGGAGTTCCTAAATAAAAGCCAATAGAGTGATAGATGAAATGTCAGACCATCTAACACTACAAAATATCATTAGATAAGATTTGTGCAACAAAGAAAATCATCATAATCGACACATTATGCATGAAGGATTTAAGGGTATAAGGGAATCAGTGCAAAAGACACGCGCTTCAACAAACCTTTAGACATAACAACCAGCGAACTACCATTAGCTGCACCAGCAATGGAACTGATGTAATAATTCTGCTCCCATTGTTCCATTATCCAATCCTAATAAGAAACACCAGATACTTGGTGAATCTGGGGAAATCCACCCAGCCAGGAAATAGAAAAGCACCATATCTATATAATTGATTTGAATATTTTGACAAACAACCTTATGAAGGAAGACAGCTGAAAGTTCATACACCTGAGAACTGAACCCTGTCCCAGCATCCATGATCAAGGCCCAAAGGTTTGTCGCTGAAGCCACACAGTTAATATACAAACCATCTTCATTTCCCTTCTCTACATGCTGACGTAGTCTTGAATCCGCAACATTGTAGTGATATCTAAAAATATAACCAAACAAACTCAAAGTTTACAACAAAATAACTTACAGTTCAGGTATCCTTTCATGTGTCTAATTAGAGGACCAGTTATCCAGAATAATATTTGAGACACTATCGGCAGCAACAACATAACTTCATCTCAATCAAATTAACCATATGATGAAAGCAAGAATGACATCATAAATCAATTTAATTGATATGCAAAAGCTTCATTGACCAAAAACGCAACTTGGTTGTGCATAGAAGAACAAATAAAAGGCCCCTACCTCTGTTTCATCGGCCGACGTGCATTATACACCGATATCCACTGAGTTGCAGGACTGCCTAGCCGTATTTTCTTTTTTGGCTGTTCATCATCCTCCAGGTTTAAGAGCAATCTTCCACGCTTTTGCCCAACCTGTGCAATTGAAGATATAATTAGACCTAAGAATGACTTAACTACACAAAGTTTATGCTAGTATTTGATTTTGCCCGTATAACTTACCTTGAGAGCTCCATCAATTCTTATTGGTCTCAGCGATAAGCAAGGTTCAATAAGACTATCAAAAAGTGATATTAGCTTATGATAATTAGGCTCCTCATCAAACTTCATATTACTAACGGCCTCGAGGAACTGCTTGAATGGTGCAGGGCAAAAGCAACACATTAACTCTGGAGAAGTGGACATTTTCTTCTTACAGACTAGAAAACTCTTGTTGTCACCCTGTCATTATCCCATGATGCGGATGAGAATTATACGCTATGAATAACAATAAAATATACCATAATTTACAAAAGCATTTATTGCGATTCACCTGATAGCCTTGCCATGGTAACCTCCCCTTTATGAGGAATATTAGCGTGTATGCAAGCGACTCAAGATCATCCCTCCTACTTCCTGTACGACCCAAATGTGCATGAACACTTGCATACCTTATCGTGCCTCTGTGAATAAACCATTGGTTTGCTGAGTCAACCAAAGGTACAAATATCCAAACTAAGGGGATTTATTTCATTGTATAAGGTGATACAGGTTGTAGTATCTCATCCCAAGATATCCAGCCAGTATGACAGCAATTTTTTTGATGATGAAAACAAATATTTACAGAATCTGAGTTGTGTTGAATTACCTGTGTGTGCAAAAACGGAAAAACCACCCCACTTTGGTGAAATAGGAATGAAGGGCCAAAAAAAACTTAATCACCCATGTACAATACAAGAAAAAATTGTTTGCATGTTACCTAGTTAATCAACAACAAATAGTTTGACGGTGGCCAATCCAATCATCTTTTGTACCAAGTGGTTTGTTATATTGGTTTTAAAATGCGTACAAGATAAAGGTGTGGTCTGGGATAGGTTTCTCCAACAGGAATTCACTCTCAATTAGAACTTAGGAGTGTAGAGCGACAGTGGCTTAAGCATATTTACAGAACTTAATAGTCCATCAAAGTACAGACTGTACAGTCACAGAAAGATAAGAAAGTTCAATAATAATCTGTTATTGTCCAATAAATCCTCATATTAAATGGATGTCATATTTGCTGAGAAATTAGAATGAGGCCCCCCACCCACGTCTCATCAATCATCACTGTTCTTCATGAAATAAACCGCAATTGGGTATCAAAGTTCTGACAAATGCACCTTCACAAACCTGAATATGTCTGGCCTCTGATCATATTCAACGTGTTGACCAGAAGATGTATCTTTCCACCTTGAAGCTGCATCAACAACCTTGTTAAAACAGAAATATCTATTGATCAAGTGAAATAGTCGAAGTAGTAGGAGCCGATGAGATGAAGATATGAAATTACAGGGTTATTTGAAAATGTAAAAAAATGTGTCTGTGAGACTGAGGGCGAGGGGAATGATGTTTTGAGGTATTTAGGGAACAAAAAAGAGAGAAGCATCATACCGAGACCAAGATCAATGAGATATAGTTTTTTCTCTTCAGGGGTCCCTGGCTGACCAAGTAAAAAGTTCTCTGGCTTCACATCTCCATGAACAAACCTAGTTGGTATGACCCAATTGCAAATTGAAGTGATGAAAGCAATTTGAATTCGTTCAATCAAACTGTCAAATATTATAGCTATGTTGTGTTGTAATCATAAAGTGGGTTTTTACCCCTTCATATGAAGTTTTTCAAGGATTGATATAGCCTCAACTGCAATGCAAGCCGCCATACCCGGAGACATCCTGTTTCAACCAGTTATTATCAAAGAAAGGTGAAAATCTGCACAAAAAGGACAACAGAGGGGAGATTATGTGTTTTTTTTTTCTTCCTTTTTTTTATAGGGCAGAGAGAGAGAGAGATGTACGATTGGCCCAAAGAATTCCAGACATCCCAAAGACTAGGTCCGAGCATGTCCATGACCTGGAGCTTTCACTTATTAGAAAACAGCAACAAATTGCTCAGCTAAAATGCAAACATCAAAACATACCAGAATGTAAAAATCTCCTTGCCGGCCTTTGTAGTGAACCCATGGGATCCCATAACAGCCATTCAGAACACTTTTTGAAGCAAAGCAAAAGTCAGAGAGTGCACTAGTGAAGATAACATAAGCTCAAGTTATTAACAAACAACTTACTTGTACACCTGCCATTCATATGGAGGACCATGGTTGCAGCCTTTACTACTCCGATGTTCACACTTCAACGCAACCTGCAAAATATAGCTTTTCAAAATCAATATTAGCAAACCATAGAAGCGGAAAATATCCCCATATTAATAATTTGTTCCAGATAAAACCTCGAGGGCATCAGGTCCAGTTCCTTCGGTGCCTCCACTAACCCTTTTGCCAACATAAACTTGTCCAAATCCACCCTTACCCAATTTCCTTTCGGTCTTGTACACGGGTGAGTTACCCACTTGTACCTACACCAACAAGACGGCCTCAGCAATTGACATGTTTCCAAAGGCAAAATAAATGGATAAATTGAGGAACAAAAATATCAAATTATTAAAACAGGAACAGTAAAGGGATCCATGCAATCTCTGAATTCTATCAATCAGGGAACATACTCAATAGTCTTTAATACAAAATATTCTATGAATTTTCAAACAAGAAATTACCCTCTCTGGCACTGGAGTTGTACTTGCTTCTTCCTCAACTCCCATTATTTTATCCCTACTCCTAGCAGCCATGACAATTTCCTTATCTTTGACACCCTGAACTCTATTAACTGCAAGGTCGGGAGGTCCCAAGCCAATAGTTTGAGGAAGAAGCCCTTGTGGTGTCTCCAGTTCTATTTCTATCAACCTAACTCCTCTGCCTCTACCAGCAGCAGTTGGTCTAGATGGTGTTGCTGAAGAGGGCCCTTTTGCTATGGCAGTTGCATTGCCTCTACCTCTTCCTCTCCTTCTGGTTCTAGCCTGAGCAGGTGCAATAAGTTTCTCGTCTTGATTAGCAGCTTGAGGGTCGGGATGGAGATCACCAAGCCGTTTTGATCTCCGTGCTCTGCTACGCAATTCCGGCATCATCACCCATGCAAAATCACCCCCGACTCATTTCCACCTTCTATGCACAGGAGAAAAACATCATTGGAAGTTATCAAAGCCAATTGAGAATTAAAAGGCTCAAACTTCTGCACACCAGGGCCACTTAAATTATGCGAACATTAGCATTTGAAGGAAATAACTGCATAAATTACATATTGTTTCCGAATCCAGGTTTTTCCAGAAAACGAAAGCAACAAAGGTGTAATCTCGCTAACTTAAACAAACACACACAAAGAAAACGGGGAAATGATTTTTTATTTTTTTTAAGGTTAAAATATCAAAAAGCTTAGTTTGAGCAAAGCCAAAAACACAGATGAGTATAAACTTCAGAATAAGCACACTAAAACAAAACAAAGAACAACCCCATCAATATAAGCATGTTAGTTCAAATAGAAATTAAAATCAAAATTACAAAATGATAATCAGAGCTCAAGATCAGGCACAGCAGGATTATCGTGATCTAAAGACAGCGAAAATGAACCGAATCAAGGCAATCGATCAGCCGATCAAGAACAGATCTTCAGTAGAATCATCGAGTCAGAGAGTCTACCTAAAATGGAATGAAAACTTGGATGCGGAAGGAAGAAGAAAGGCTGTATTAAGATTTTGGATAGGGTTGCGCGTGCACCAATCTTCTCCCTTTCTCTGCGAGAATTAAAAACCAAAAACAAACAAAATGAAAAATAACACAAACCTGATACCTCCCTATGTCTTATGGACACTAGTTTTATTTTTTCTAGTGAATAAACTGAGATACACTAGTAGGCTATTATAGTATTGTATTTATATTTATATATATTAATATTATTACATTTCCATTGAAATCCAGCAGATTGTTAGTGATGATGGTACGTCAATCCCATTTATTAATCTCATTATTTAAAATAAAAGTTATTCTACACTCATTATTAAAATATTAAATTTTCTTATATCTATACACCTCATTATTGAGGTGGACTGAGGGTTTAAGATTTTTCCTGTTTTTTTTATACTACTTACCCAAATATACAAACAATGTAGTTAAATACCCTAGTTAGTGGACAAAACTGTCTTACAAATATTTAGTTACATTAATTAATTAGTTAATCAATCAAAAAACTGAAAATATTCTATAATTGTACATAAAATATTTAAAGAAATGACCAAATAATTACAACTCAAATAAAATGTATGTTGATTTAGGATATAATTTATACTAAATTAATAACAATTAGAACATAATAATTGTAAAGGATTTTTTGATTGAACATAATTCCTTATTAAATATGGAATTAATGCATAAAAAATCGTAATATAGTACATTCAAGATAAAAATCAATTAAATTAATATTTTTTAATTTTTATTATCAACACATAAATATCAAAGATTGACATGATTTTTTTATAATCAAAGCAATAATAATTGCAAATTATTTTATCTGTCAAATAAAATAATAAAAATTAATAATTAATATTAAATACCTTAAAAAACAATTTTGATTGTAATCAAATAAATTTTTTGGGCATGACGTGAGTGTTATATTCGTATTTATTAGTATAACAAAACCATTTACATCATTATTACATTATTCTAGTAATGCAAACAATTGATTTAGTGATAAATTCATGGGCGAAAAATAATTTACTAATTATATTGGTGGAAATGGAACATGTGTAATTTTAGCATTAACTAAAATATTCTTAGTTGCTTAAAATAATGTTATTCCAAAGGAATAATCATTTACAAATCACCAATTCGCCTAAACTTTAAATAAAAAAGATTTGATTAACCAATTTTCAAAGAGTTTTCAGGGATCGATGTTGCATAATGCAATTTCAGACATGCAATTGATAATCCTACCTCGTATTCTTGTCAAGTTTCAAGTTCATATTATGCTATTCTACTAGTACTAGCTAAACTAGTGGGTGAAAAAATATCGAAGCTCAATATCAATCGAAAAGTAATTTGTCTTGATTATTTGATATGTTGGTACGTGTGGTTGCATATTCATTGGACCACAGCGAGATGTATTCTACTGTCTGACATCAGAGAATACAAGATATCGATCTTGATTGAGTTCAAACCCTAACAAAGGTTCAGTGGTATGCACGGGTTGACTGTTGTTTTGACTTGCCATGGTGGAGAGCATAAGTAACGTGCTCGTATACCCGCATCTTGGGTAATAGCAGTTCGTGTATTACAGCCTGAGACTGGAGTTAGGTTACCATATCCGAATAATAGGATGTGGATATTCCTTGAGGATCTTAATAACATTCATCGAGCTAAAGTCCTGCAAGTTGATTAAGTTTAAGTACGAGTGATAAGGTTTGAGTGGTACTGCTCAAAAATAAGAAATTAATTAATTTTGGAAGCTTGTCAGAAGCTCCAATAAATTAATGAATGTCCAGTAACCTTAAATATGGGGATTCTCAAGTAAATGCAGCTCGTTCTTGTAACGTGGTAATAAAGGGGTAGGTCATTATTAATTCTGTGGTGAAAAAGAATTAATATTAATTAACTAATTGTGTCCTGGGTTTTGGACATGGGAATTAATTAATTCATAGGCCCACTTTATTATTTGCATTAGGTCTCAGATTTGGCCCAAATTAAATATGCTGAAAGGAGCCCAGAAGCCCATTAGGGTTTGAAACCCTAGGTCTATGAATAGACAGTTCTCTCTCTCAAACCCTAATCTGATCATCACAATTCAAATCAGTTGAAACCCTATAAGAGAGAGAGAGAGGGCGGCGCATCTGTTGTGTTTGGGAGGAGGAGAAATTCGACCCTGACTTACACAATTCACAGTCTTGTGGAATCCTCACCAGTAGTAAGATTGAACAGCATTAGGATACAGATCTGAAGATTTAATCTGGAGAACAAATTTTCTCTTCTTCTCTCTTTATTAATTAAATACTCACTATGTCCCGTTGAAGTAGTCTCATTTCCCATTTTTGTTTGTCCCATAAAATAGTCCCATTTTTCTAAAATGGCAAACTTTTTCACACTCACCAATAAAATATTAATTCCACTACACTCACAACCCTTAATCTCCGTACCGAAAAGAAATGGGACTACTCTAATGGGACGAAGGGAGTATATAAATTAGATCTATTGCTAATTTTTTATTCCGCAGATTTAATTAATTCGCGTGGTTGAATCAAGGGATTGGAATTCAAACGCGAAAGATCGGATCAGACCCTACGGAGTTAAGGTATATTCGAAATCCACCGCATTAAATTCATTGGAGCATGTTAAGGTTTATCATATGATAATTGTTCACAACATCCATGAACAATCCTGGTTTATTTGGATTTGGTGGTTCGGTTCGCCTCAAAATCCCTACACACGTCAGACGTTGTCGGGCTGCAAGGGCCCCGACGTATGCTCCAGGCACCCGGTGTTCGGACACCCCCTTCAACTACTTCACCCCCCTTATAATAGGCTAGACAAATTTTTTGGTCAGCATTGGAGATTAAAAATTCGATGAGTCACAATTTTCTTTTGCGGGCTTTATGCACTAAGAACCCGTCCCTCGTCGGGAAACTTGTCGCCCCAGAAAGTCACCGGCACCTAGCCATTGTAAGGGGGAACACCCTTTAGGTGCTGCCAGGCCACAAGGGCACTTGGCGGAGGCACGGGGCACGAGGTGTTCGGACACCCCCTTCAACTACCGCACCCCCTTACAATAGGCTAGAAAATTTTTTTGGTCGCAACGACACTAGACATTTAAAAGCCGATGAGTCACAATTTTCTTTTGAGGGCCCCATGAACTAATAATTTGTCCCTTGTCGGGTAACTTGCCATCCTCGCGAGTCCCAGGCGCCCGACCGGTGTAAGGGGGCACACCCACTCGGTGCTGCTGGGCTACAAGGGCACCCGGCGGGGGCTCTGGGCACCCATCCAACGGACAGCCCCTTCAACTACTTCACCCCCCTTATAATAGGCTAGACAGATTTTTTGATCGCGATGGCATTGGACATTGAAAATGTTGGAGTAGTCTCAATATCTAGCTTGAAAAGTAGTTCGCTAGTGGGTCGAGACTGGGTGATGTAGTTCGACGGAAGTGGGTTGAGCCGTGTAGGTCGAGGAACTCGATAAGCAGTTCGAATTGGATAGATATGAAAAATATATTGTATATATCTTGTTTCCTTGTTGGACAAGATTTATTCTTATTGGTATTAGATTTGGATAGGAATAAATCTATTAGATAGATTTAGTTTTAGATATATCTTACCATATCTAGGTTTTATATTCCTTTTGTGATTAGGAATATCTCCCTATAAATACCCCTGCTCCCCATCAATTGTAATGGTCATACTTTTGTATTTTCTACACCATAATAAAATCATCACCGAGGAGGCTTGAAGAGTGGACGTAGAGCTTACGCTCGAACCACTATAATTCTTTGTGTTCTTGTATTTTCTGTTAGTTATTTGTGTCGCAATCGCTTCAATTCACAACAAATTTGTGCGGTTGATCGCGTATATTTTTAACCCGCGACTTAGCAAAGCTAATAATATAGCGGCAAATTAAATTATCGATCCCACGAGGAAAGGAAACAACGAAAAATCCTAAGTACTAACTTAAGAGTTCTTAAAGTACTGGTTAGGGAAAACAGAATTTAAAGGGTTTGTTTCAACTGATTTTGCAAATAAAAATTAAACAGAAAAATAAAAGATTTTTGATGAAGCAGATATGAGAAGTACAGATTCCAGGGATATCTACCTATCAAGTATGACATATATGAATGAATTGATTAATTCCCAATTTAATTCCTCTACACAGTGGAACATCAGAAAGCTATTATGAACTTCTTTGTCAGACAATTCATAAAGTAGATTAATTAATTATCTATCTCATGTCGGTCTCAAGATTAATTAACTAACTCCTAAAGTTCTACGGATTTATCACTACAATCTATTTCCTTCAGTTACGACAAGAAATCAAATTATATTATGAAAATATCGTTCGATTGAAAACTATTACAGTTACATCTTTAATTCTCAACTAGTAATCCTAAGTTTGTGGCCAACATACTCAAGATTAAGAATAAAACCAGATTTCACAAACTGTGAGGGAAAGGGAAAATAATTCAATTAATCAAACATGCATACATTGATAGTTCGAAACCCTAGAATCTGAGAAGGAAGTTAGTTACACATATTCATGAATAAAATCATAGAGATAAAGAAAAACATGAATTGCATAAAAACTTGGGTGTAGAAGTCTTCCCCCAAAATCTGTCTTTAATAATAAAACTCAACCAAAGCTTGAAATCTCTCAAAATCTGAAAATATGGAATGAATTACACCTAAAAATCGAGTTTACAGAGGTATATATAGAGGTGGAGGCATATCCTATCAAATCTGGGGCTAAAGATATGAAATATCTTGATTTTCCCAGAATTCCCGCGCCCAGACTCCAGTCGATCGACCCTCAAGTGGAGTCGATCGACTCAGCTTTTTCTCCGGCGTCCCTTCTGCGCGGTCTCACGGTTTTGGCCATAACTTCCTCTCCCGAACTCCGATTGACCCGATTCCAGTTGCGTTGGAAAGCTAACTCGAAGCTCTATCCATTGCCATGCGCCAATAGCCCGAATTCCTCACGTGGAAGAACTCTTCACTGCTACTCTTACACGTCACTGCTTTCGGAACGGTTTTCTCGTGAATTTAGGCCTAAAACCTGCATGAACATCAAAACACGCCCAATACCACCTAAATATAGACTCATGCATAAAATATAAGGATAAACTTAATAAAACTACATAAAACAATAGAAACTAATATAGATAAGTGAGTAAAATAATGAACTTATCAGCGGTGAACGTGGAGGAAGGATTGCGATGGGTTCAGCCAAGTTCGAGGTGGAGCGCTGTTGTGTTGCTGCAGGGTAACTACTATGCGCAAGTATACGCAATCGACAAGTAATATAGTATAGGAGACCAGATATCGAGCCCTAGAGAGTGTTTAATCAAGTCGTGCACACAATATTGCTTGCAAAATAGGTTTGTGTGATGATTTTCTAAACTAAAATTGCATAAATGTGTAAATGATAAAACTAATTAAAGCTAAAATGATTAATAACTGTTCTTACCAAATTATGACCATAAAAACTTCAGAAATATCGTTTAACAAAGCAAGAAAATACACTTGGGTTGCTAACTTTTGGTCATCTACTTTCCTATATGCTGCAGCATGGGTCAGACATCAATTCTGGGTCTTGTAACCTCTCTCTCCACTGCCTAGCATGTTCTCACACAACTAGATCTGCATTTTCTTATTAATCTTCATATGTCTACGACAGAATTAATCTTCAAATGAAATTATCAAAACAGGGGTTCTTACAAGTCTCAAGTTCTTTGTATGTCTACACAAGAATTCAAGATTGATTATGACTTCCTAAGCCTAGATCTCCTTTCGGTCTCCCTAGGTGAAATATTCATTGCCACCGTCGTGTTTAAGGAATCAAACAAACCAAAATCATAATCAAACACCAGATTTGAAACAAGAACAGCTTTAGCATATATTCAAGCAAATAAACCAGTCAACAACCCAAGCATTAGGAGTTTAGCTCATGTATAAACTAAAAAGAAAATAAATAAAAATGGCTAAAATCCAACTATCCTTCATTCCATCAACCAAAAAAACAAACTAGAGATGTAGAAAAACCAGTAGCAATGTGTCCAGCTGCTGCTCTTCTTCTTCCTCCATCTCCGCGTTGCAGCCCCCAGACTTCCTCTCTCTAAAAATTATGTGGCTTGTTGAGGAAGAATGGTAATTGTTGAATTCTATGTTTTTCTCTCTCTTTGCTCTCAAAATATCTTCACTCTTCCAATTAATCTCCATCCTACACATGGCTCTTCATCCTGCCATTTGACTCTGATAGCTCACACAGTTGACACCTGTCCAGCTTTTGAGATAGAATCTGAAAAGTGAGCTGATTCTGTCTGCAAGTGGTCCCCCCCTGTGCAGTCTCAGCGACTACTCTTTCACTCATTTGGCTTGAAACCTAGTTAATCTCACTCTTTTCCTTGCAAAACAACTAAAAATAACAAAACACAACTATACAAGACATAGAATGCAAACAAAGGTAAATACAACACAATAACAACTTAAAACAGGTTAGAAACACTCGAAAGAACATAAAAGACTCATATAAAACACTAAAATAATAACTCCTTTAGGGAGTTATCAAGCGCTTCACGGGATTGAATGATTTCGGTTTGTGGAAGTTGAAGATGCAAGCGATGTTTGTATAGCAAGGCTTGGACGGTGCCTTGAAGGGAGAGGCTGGGTTACCTGACACAATGACGGAATAACAGAAGAAAGATACACTGGCGAAGGCGCATAGTGCGCTGACTCTAAATCTCGGAGATACGGTGCTGAGGAAGGTGTCGAAGGAGAAAAAAGCAGCGGAAGTATGGACCAAATTAGAATCCTTATATATGAATAAATCCCTGGCGAATCGGCTCTATCTTAAACAATCGTTGTATTCGTTTAAGATTCAAGAGGGAAGACCGATCAACGAGCAGCTCGATGAGTTCAATAAGTTGATCCTCGATCTGGCAAATATCGATGTGGCGATAGGAGATGAGGATCAGGCATTGATGTTGTTGAGTGTGCTGCTAAAGAGTTATTCAAACTCGAAGGAAGCCTTAATGTATGGAAGAGAGTCATTGACCATGGATGAGGTTCAGTCTGCTCTAAGTTCGAAGGAGTTAAATGAGAAGAACGAGGAGCGAGAGAACTCTCATGGAGAAGGCTTGGTGGCTAGATCAAGGTCAAGGTCAAAGACATGATCACAGCCAAAGGTCAAGTGCTTTCTCTGTCAAAAGAAGGGACACATCAAAAGAGATTGTCCGGAGAGACAGACAAAGCAGGAGCAGAAGCAACAGGTGGATGTAGCTGTTGCTGAGCAGGAATATGACTCTGGAGAGGCATTGGTGATTTCGAATGAGCGCACGGAGAGGGAATGGATATTAGATTCAGGTTGTACATTCCACATGACACCTAATAAGTCATGGCTCGAAGGGTTCGAGGAGCAGGAGAATTCGAGTGTTCTTCTGGGTAACAATAAACCATGCAAGGTGGTTGGAATGGGTTCGGTGAGGATTAAGATGCACGATAATACAGAAAGGGTACTTCGAGGTGTAAGGTACGTTTCGGAGTTAAGAGAAACTTGATCTCTTTGGGGATGCTCAACGAACTGGGTTACACGATCAAGGTGGAATCTGGAACTTTGAAGGTGTGCAAAGGATCCCTGGTCTTGATGAAAGGAGCTTGAAGTAATGGTATTTACACTCTGATGGGGAGCACAGTGATCGGGGAGGCTTCGATAGTGACGGTTGACAAGTCAGTACTGTGGCATAGGCGACTCGGTCAGTGAGAGAGGGCTACAAGAGTTATCAAAGCAAGATCTGTTGCTCGGGGATAATATCAGAGAGTTGGATTTCTGTGAGAATTGCATCTATGGGAAATCTCATCGGGTAAAGTTCGGAGTAGGTCGACAGAGAGCTCGAGGAACTCTGGACTACATCCACTCAGATCTATGGGGACCTTCAAGGGTCAGTTCGAATGGAGGAGCGAAGTACTTCATGAGCCTCATTGATGATCACTCAAGGAAGGTGTGGATCTACATCTTGAAGAATAAGAGTGATGCTTTAGAGACATTCAAGAAGTGGAAAGTTCTGATCGAAAATCAGACGGGAAGGAAGGTGAAGAGGCTGCAAACTGATAAAGGCCTTGAGTATTGCTCGAAGGAGTTCGAGAGGTACTATTCGAAACATGGTATTGCGAGACACAAGACAGTGGCTAGAACACCTCAGCAGAACAGATTGGCGGAGAGGTACAATCAGACGTTGCTGGTAAGAACGAGGTGCATGTTGTTCGGTGCAAAGTTACCCAAGTTGTTCTGGGCAGAAGTAGTGACTACTGCAGCTTATTTGATCAACCGGTGCCCCTCAATTGCACTAGGTTTCAAGACACCGGAAGAAACATGGTTTGGTCATCCTCCGGATTTTAGCAACCTTAGAGCTTTTGGTTGCGTGGGCGAACATCAAAGGAGATAAGCTTGGGAGGAGAGCATTGAAATGCATATTCATTAAGTACCCCGAATGTGTGAAAGGGTACAAGTTATGGTGTCTCGAGCCGGATGTAAGAAAGTGCATCATTAGCAAGGATGTGACGTTCAAAGAGAAGCTGGTAGAAGAACTGGATAAAGGGGCCGAGGAACGGGAAAATATCATTGAGAAACAAGGTGGTGCTTGGAGGAACAGTCTGACAAGGTCGAAGGAAATAGTTCAGTAGCTGAGATTGAGGTGGAGACGACCAATGGGTCGAAGAGTGCATCTCAGGTGGATGGGGAGATCGAGGTGGTTCGAGGGTCAGGTGTACTTCAAGATTATAATCTCACGAGAGATAGGGAACGAAGGCAGATAAGACCTCCCACTCGATTTGGATATGCTGATGTCGTAGCATATGCCTTTGTTATGGCAGAAGAGGTAGAGCTGGATGATACTGAGCCGAAGAGCTATACCGAGGCCATAACTTGTAAGAAGAGGCTCAAATGGCTCGATGCCATGAAGGAGGAGATGTACTCCTTGAAGAAGAATAACACCTGGGAGTTGGTGGATAAGCCGGTGGAGAAGCAATCGATAGTTAGTTGTAAGTGGATCTTCAAGAAGAAACAGGAGGTTTCTGGGGTTAGATTCAAGGCTAGACTAGTTGGGTTTCACACAACGGGAAGGTGTGGATTATGGCGAGGTGTTTGCGCCAGTGGTAAAACAAAGGTCGATCAGGATGATCTTGTCGTTAGTTGCTCGGTATGACATGGAGTTGGAGCAACTGGACGTGAAGACCGCATTTCTGTATGGAGAGCTGGAAGAAAGGATCCTTATGACGCAGCTCTAGGGTTTCGAGGAAGCCGGTAGCGGGGAGAAGGTTTGTCTTCTCAAGAAGTCATTGTATGGATTGAAGCAGTCTCCAAGATAGTGGAATAGGCGGTTCGACAAGTTTATGATTCAGCAGGACTTTGTTCGATGCAAACATGACCCATGTGTATATTTTCGAGGTGAAGATATGAAGACTTGAATTTATCTACTGCTTTATGTAGATGATATGCTGATAGCGAGTCGAGATAAGCAAGGGATAGCCAAACTAAAGGAAGCTCTGAGTCAGGAGTTCGAGATGAAAGATCTCGGTTGTGCTCGAAGAATCCTGGGTATGGAAATAGTTCGAGACAGAGCTCGAAGAAGACTCACATTATCTCAAGAGGGATACTTGATGAAAGTTCTTGAGAAACATGGAATGAAGGATGTAAAGCCTGTGCTCACTCTGTTAGCAGCTCATTTCAAGTTGAGTGCTGATGGGAAACTCGACGAGGAGGAAAGGGAGTTTATGAGAGGTGTTCCTTATGCGAGCATTGTCGATTCACTAATGTATGTTATGGTCTGTACGAGACCGGATCTTGCTTATGCTCTCAGCATGGTTAGTAGGTTCATGGCCGAAACTAGGAAAGAGCATTGGGCAGCTCTGAAGTGGGTCCTCAGGTATGTTCAAGGGACAGTTGGAAAGGGTCTAGTCTTCGAGAATGATGGTTCGAGCTTGAGGCTCCCAGTCGAAGGGTTTGTGGACTCGGATTATGCAGGATGTATGGATACGAGGAAGTCATTGACGGGTTTTGTGTTCACATCATATGGAACGACGATTAGTTGTAGAGCAAGTCTGAAGAGGGTAGTTGCCTTATCTTCGACGGAGCTAGAGTACATTGCCTTGACCGAAGCGATTAAGGAAGTTCTGTGGTTGCTCGGATTCATGAATGAAATAGGGATTGATCAAGGAAAGATGAAGGTTTCCTGTGATAATCAAGGTGCTTTGCAGTTGGCAAAAAATGACGTTCATCATGAGAGAACTAAGCACATCGATGTGAAGTTCCATTTTATAAGAGATGTGGTGGCAGCCGGAGAGGTCAAGCTGCACAAGGTCAATACTCTCGATAATCCTGCGGATATGATTACAAAGCCAGTTCCAAGTACTAAGTTTGAGTACTATTTGGAACTGATCAAACTGTTGAAGTCGAACTGAAGAGGAGGTGCCAAGCCGAGGTGATATTGAGCCTAAGGTGGAGAATTGTTGGAGTAGTCTCAATATCTAGCTTGAAAAGTAGTTCTCAAGTGGGTCGAGACTGGGTCGATTGATCACTGTAATTTCTACAGATTAATTATAGAAATAGTGGCAAATAAATTTATAAACCCGAAAGTTATCGATCCAGGGGAATGAAACAATGAAAAACCTTGAGTACTGAATTAGAGTTTCTCGGATAATTGTTTGAGGCAATCACAATTTGAAAAAGTTTTTGTAATATAAATTCAGAAATAATATTAAACAAGAATTTAGAGAACTATTATAATCACGCAAATTTTAGGATTTTGTCCAAATAAATATAAGAATTCAGATTCTAGGGATTTGAGTACTATCTTTATTAACATGTAGAATAAATTCTTCAAATGCCAATTTAATTCCTTGAAAGATGGAAATCAGAGAAATATTGTAAACTTCCTTTTTAGGCAAATTACAAAGTTGATTATTGAAAATCCTTTATCCTCTCGGTCTCAAGAAATAATCAATAACTCCAGAAAACAACAGATATTTTCCTATAATTTAATTCTTTCTTTTTCAGACAAGAATACCAAATTATATTGCGGAATCATTTTCTTGTAAATCAATTTTTACCTTATGAGTCTCAAATTAATTAACTGATAACCTAATCAAGTGGCCAACGAAACTAGGCATAATATAACACAAGATTCCAACAAATCAATCAAGGAAAGGCATTTGAACGAATTAATTCATAACATGTATTCAAGATAGATTTATATCCCTAGAATCTGATAAAGAGATCAGTTCAACATATTCATAATTAAATAAATCATGAAGAGATTAAACCTGGAATAATAATTTTGCATTATAACCAGATGTTTAATACAGAAAACAACTTCATCCCTTCAATTCCCTCTTCTGAAATAAAACTCCATGCTGCTCACTTCCGTTCCCAACTCAGCTCTCTTTTTCAGAAAACGAAAATAATACATCTCTCTCCTACAACTCTATATTCTCCAACCATAATTCCTTATGCTAATCATCATGCTAATGATCATGCTAATGATGCCCTTTACAACTCCCGAATGCCCCATTTTATAGTGCCCAGACTCCATTTTGTCAAGATTGCAGGTAAGGTAGGTGAGAAAAATCGTGCCCAAACATCATTTGGTCAGATTTGCACGCAAGGAAAATCAGAAATGTCAGAATTCTCGCCCAGATGATACGCGTCTCGGCCGAGATACACTCCATCTCTGCCGAGATGTGTATTCTTCTTCCTTCCGGTTCACACCTGCGTCGGCATGCAAATCGACCGTCCACCTCGGCCGAGATGGACTTCGTCACGGCCGAGATGGAGCTCCTGCGTCGACCTTCGGCAGCCCGTGCTGTGCTCATCTCGGGGGTTCATCTCGGCCGAGGTAGCCTTCATCTCGGCCGAGATAGACCCAGCATTCTCCCTCTCGAGCTTCCTTCAATCAAAGCCTATTTCCTGCAAAATTCCACCATCATAATACCACCTAACACCAAAATACAGTCATGCATAAATATAAATAAAAAATCAAATGTCTTGAACACTAAATGGACAAAAACTCAATGATAAGTTAGCGAAATAACGAACTTATCAACTCCCCCAAACTTAAACCGTTAATCGTCCTCGATTAATCTATAGACAGAAAATCAAACCAGCATGCAAGATACGAATTTTTCAATGCCTCACAAGTTTCCAAACTATCAAAGTCACGACGATCCACATGTACTGCACATTCAAGACAATAATCAAACAATCCAATCATCAAAGGGAAACCTCACATTGTCAACTGTTTTCACTCATCTCTCAAGTGTTTGGGTTGTGTAACAACTCTCAATTTCAAGGTTAATGCACACTTACCATATGTTTGACAAGTTTCTCATCTCTCCATTGCTAAATAGTGTAATAAATCAAGTAATCAA